>CM062819.1:1113565774-1113873147 GCA_031772625.1 Pinus tabuliformis
GAGGACAACACTAGGTTTCTATCCATCCTTAGGTAGCCGAGTTGGCTATCTTGTACACTGTGATACACTAAAAATAGCATTCAGGGAGATTGCCTGCCCGTACTTCTTGGTTCGCCAGGTGGTATTCTGTAGTTCACAGTTGCTTGGTAAAACTTTTACCTAGCTTACCCAATTTGTTTATTTCTTTTTGTAATAAAATTAATCAGAAATCATGGAGGAACATCAACCCTTACCCCATCGTTCATGAGGAACAACGAGTAAACTACTTTGCCACCCGAAGCTACACCTATTCAGTCAAAGCGGTCTTGCTTAACTGAGTCAAGTAGATCAAGAACTCCTGGTTATTCATCTGAATTACCAGAATCATCCATTTCGGTAAGTACTGAGACTTCAGTTACTCCAACTATTTCTGGTACATTCGTTTCAAAGAGAAGTTTCACAATTACCTGAGGACATTATCACTATATTAGTGAAATAGTAATCAAAGTTCTTCAACAAAAAGTTGATCCACAACTTGAAGTTACTCAACAAAAAATTACTTCTGAACTTAAATCAATTCAACCATAAGGTAATCCAGAACCTATCACAGTTCAAACAGAAGTTACTTCTGAACCTCAATGTTATTGAGGAACCTCTCTTTGAAATTGTTGTTCTTTTACCGAAACATCTAGACTTCAAATTTGAACATTCAGAAGTTGTTACTTTACCAGAAGATGATCAACCAGTTAACCTTAGACATTAGTAACTATTGAAGCTTCCACTCTATCAACACTAGAAGCCTATTACAGACCAGACAATGAAGTTCTTCCACCTGGTTTAATTGTTGTTGAGGAAGAATTAGAAGAGGATACTACACCTGGAACCCCATTCCATTTTGGAACTGAGCTTTATCTTTATCCTTATTGTCCTCATTTTACTGCTCCTTTTGATCTTGCTTCTTTTCAAGTACCCATCGATTCTTTAGGACATCTATTGGGTCAGTTAGCTATGGATAAAAACCGTCAACATCCCAAACTGTATCATCTGATGCAGCTACGACATAATCTTTTGTCGCAACCTCTACGATGTTTTCAACTACTCCTGAGTCACACCTATATGGTGAATCGTCTGTTCCGGTTTGTTACCAATCTTTATCTGGAACCCAGTTAGGGGTTTCTTCTACACCATGGTCATCACCCATGTCCTCAACCAGAATTTTACCTGGTTCTTCATTAATAGGAACTCAACAGTTTGATCCTACATATCAATATCAAACTGGGCAATCTAGTCAACGACGACCTATGTTTCCATTACATACTAGATTGACGCCATATGGAGAGCAATATGCTTATTCACCCTATCCTCTATATCTTGGAGGACCATCATATGGTAGTATCCCATAGTATTCAGGTCAGCCTGGAATGCGAGTCTGTCAATGGAAACCAATAATTCTAGTTCAACCAAAGCTTTTGTATCCAACACAACCAATGCAAATTATGTCAGCTATTCCTACTACACCTGTTATTACCGTTGTACCGCATTCACAAGTTCAAAAATTGTATCCCAACTTATACAAACTGGTCCTTATACCTTGCAACCACAAGTTTCAAGTCAAGAAGTCCAAGTTTCTCAAGCTATTATACAACAACCACTTGTGTCTGGGGTCCAACAACTTTAGGCTAGTATACCTTTATCCGGAGTGACTCGGGTCTTACACTGGTATAGTTTATTCACAACCTGGTCAACCTTACATTGTTGGGAAACAACAACCATTAAATCAACAATAGGTGTACCAACAACAACAATAGTTTATTCACCAACCATGGCAACCCCAATATCAATAGCCTCTATTCCAACAATTCCAACCCCAATTTGGACCTGCCCAACAAGCTCAACCCAGGTTTGGACAATATCAAGCTTACCAAGCTCCTGGTCAATAAGGCTTTGTTGGTTATGGATAACCACAAATTCAACCTGGTTATCAATAACCACCTTATTAAGGTTATCAGATGCAAATTCCCTATGTTGGTATACAAAGACTTATTGCTCAAGTAATTCCATCATATCCTGGGTATGCTAAAACTGACTTGAATCGACAGTTTCCATTTGTAGCAACTCTTGAATTACTAGATTTAAACCGGCTCATTAATGATCCAATCTTATATGAACCTTGGTGGCTAGTAATTCCACATAAGTTACCTTTTGACATTCCGAAATTCAATGGAAATCTCAGAGAAGACCCATCAAATCATGTCATGACTTTTCATTTGTGGTGTTCATCAAAATCCTTAAATGATGACTCAGTTAGACTTCATCTTTTCCAAAGAATGCTTACTAATCCGGCTGTGAAGTAGTACATTGAGTTACCATTAGCTTCTTTCGACAACTTTATGACTTTATCCAGCACATTTCTGACCCACTTCCAGTTGCCTATCAGATAAGAGATTATAATGGAACTCCTAACCAACATTAAACAGACTAATGCTACCCATATATCAAATCATATTCATGAGTGGTGACGGCGTCATCTAATGGTTAATACTTATGCTCCTGATTAGCTTTTGGCTTAGTGGTTCATAAAATCCTTGTTGCCATCAATCACCGAGGATGTGGCGAAAGGTGGAGTTGTCACAAAAGAGCAAGTAATTTCTCATGCCCAATATTTGGATTTGATTTATACACAATATGTCACATTCTATGACAAGATTCTAAATGCACCCCGTCTAGCTTTCATTGTTCCTCCTCCTCCATAATCGAGTAAGGACTGTCATGCTGATGACAGTGTGATTGGTTCTTCGAGCATGCAAATGGCAGGTAAACCGTTTGGTCAAACTCTCACATTTCCAATCAAATTACAAATGCATCAGAAAACACTCTTGCTTCCGAAGTCAATGTCATGTCATCTGACAAAGCAAAGAATCAAAACCAACGAGGAGGTAAGAAGAAGGGGAAAAACAAGAAAAAACAAGATAATCACCCTCACGAGAAATCATTTGATTCCTCCAATTTGTCAAGGAAACCTATTATAGATCTGATATGAGAATATGTGAAAATACAAATCCACCCAAGAAATAATAAGATAGAAATACATAGAAATGCTTCACTTTATTAATATCAAACCCTTAAGGTAGGGCAACACCATACATTCACTCCTTAACAAAGGATAACACTCCACAAGCCATATGCCTATTCATACAGAAATCCTTAACACCCCTCCATGTGGAGTCTCCAACCTCTATATAGGCCTCATACATACAATACCATGGGTCATTACCATGGTTCCCTTAATACCATCTATCTAATACCATGGGACCACTACATTAGTACTAACCACTTGTGGTCCCTTACATGATACAGGTTAACCACCTTATTTATTACTATGGCCCATCCCATTATTACATTATTCCCTTGGATACCTTCCTTTGTACCCCATATTATCCCCCCTAGGTATATAACATTCCACCCCCCTTAGCATTTTTCATCCCTGAAACATGGGAAGAACAAAAATAATAAGATCTACTCAAAGGAGTAGTCCACTGGTACCATGCATGTGCCTGTAGCCATCCAAGAGAAAGGTGAACCCTTGATCTCATTGGTCCCTCGCTCACTTGAGATGGAAGTTGACCATGGCAGCTCTTCTGTGTTGATGTGTAGTAGGTGGATATTGGCTCCTCTCTATCTGTCATGCAGGGTTGTTGTCCTTGTAGCTAATTGGTTGCCATCTTGTTGGTTGTTTTCTTGCGGGGTGATGTGGGTGATGATATGTTGAAGTTTTAACCCACGATGTCTTTTTCTTTAATTCACCCCTTACTGGAGCCTGATTGTTATCTGGTGCATGCTGTGGAGCATGATGTGGTGTCTTATCTTCCTATATTACTTCAACCATTGAGCCCTCATCTGATGTATCAACACTTGTATCCTTTTCTAATTTAGCCTCTGTTTGTGTTTGATTGTCGATCATCGATGGCTCATCATCTGATATGTCAGTCACTGGAACATCTTCTGCTTCAGCCTCCATGGACTCTACCTGTTTATTGATGGAAATATCTTGTAATGTAATTTTCTTCTTTTTATACTAGAGCTTCAAGAATTTCTTTTGCACATTAATATTGATAGTACCCACTGATTCCATCCAAGGGTATCACAAAACACATCCTTGTTATCCATATCTGAAGTATAAAAATCACCATGCAACACATACTTATCCATAGACAACTTCAAATCCTTATAAACTTGAACATCCTCATCATCAACTTGAGTGTTTTCAATGTGTTTGGCTAGAACTCGCAATTTTTTTGGCAAACTAACATTGATAAAACTATGCTTGCAATTAGGATTTATAGACACAATGATCTTCTCCTTTTGAATCAATCCATGAACCTGCAATAAGGAGATACTAGCAGAAAATAACCCTTTACGTTTCTTGGTTTCCTTCTTTCCTGCAAAAACAAAATCTTTTCTAGGTTGTGTGCCTGTCTATGTGAGCTTAGTAAGAGGACCCAAAAAATTAGATTTATGGTCAAAGTGGTCACAAATAGATTTTGCGAACATCTACCAAGTAGTTGTCCTTGGATGGCATTTTTGATGACACTACCACCATTTCCATCTTTCGTGTTCCAAGTACATGATTCCCACACTCAGCTAAGTGGCATCATCTATGATGTAATTCAATTTGAAATATTTCTCCATTTGTGCTAGCCATTTGGCTGGATGAGAGCCATCAAATTTATACAAGTCCCTCAAATTCTGATCTAGGCCCACCATCACAAAAAAGAATTGGCGAAAATTTGAAATGGCCACAATTCAGTGAATATTGCTCAGAATCCCTATTATGACCTATTTTCAGAAATGGAACAGCCATTCTTCAACTTCCCATGTGGTAGAAATCCTGATCTAGGCACTAGAATTGATGATCCACGCTACAACTGTCCCACCGTCACAAAAAAGTGCTGAAAAATAATTGATTTTAAATAAGTGATATCTCCCTCATCCGGGCTTCGATTTGATTGAAATTTTTTTTGAAATCAGGTATTTTTCCACAAAGAATCCAGATATATAATCAGATTCTATAGATTTTGCACCAAGACATCTAGATCTGTGCCACAAACTCGCTGCCTCGAAAAATTGTCTGCAACACCACTGATTTTTAGATCAGCGATATCTCCCTTATCTGGACTCCGATTCGGCCAAATTTTTTTTTTGATCTTGGGTATTTTTTCACAAAGAATCTAGATATCCAATTAGATTTTGCAGTTTTTCCCCAAAACATATAGGTCTGATCTACAAACTCACCACCCAGAAAGTTCTTGCAAAAAATTATAAAAAAAATTCTCCACTTTTGCTCAAGAAAGTGCTCTGATACCACTTGTTATAGATCTGATATGGAAATATGTGAAAATACAAATATACCCATGAAATAATAAGATATAAATAGATAGAAATGCTTCACTTTATTAATATCAAACCCTTAAGGTAGGGTAACACCATATATTCACTCCTTAAGGAAGGAGAACACTCCACAAGCAATATCCCTGTTCATACAATAATCCTTGACACCCCTCAATGTGGAGTCTGTAGCCTCTATATAGGCCTCATACATACAATACCATGGGTCATTACCATGGTTCCCTTAATACCATCTATCTAATACCATGGGTCCATTACATTATTACTAACTACTTGTGGTCCCTTACATGATACGGGTTAACCACCTTATTTATTACTATGGCCCATCCCATTATTACATTATTCCCTTGGGTACCTCCCTTTGTACCCCATATTATCCCCCCAGGTATATAACAAAACCTTGTTATCCATGTATAATCTATAATGACGAGTATTTTACAAGAGATTTTCCATGCTACTCAGAAGTCTCTAAGCTTCTAAAGACTTCTAACACATCTGCAGTGTTGACTGATCTGTTTCCAAAATTGGAGACACATTTGGTTGTGATAGACCATGCTTCCACATGCCAAGTACTTATTCTATCCATTTCAAAGCCTAAAAATGAATTTTTGGTGTCGACACGAAACAAAGATTATGGAAATCCACCGTCATTGTCGAGTAATCAGGCCATTGATCAACCTAATCCTTCAACTTCCACTTCATCGGAAAATATTCCACCACGTATTTTTCTAGAATTGAAAATAAAACCACCAAAGGGAGTTGTACATAAATCGACATTTAACCCTCGAGCTCGAGCAACTCAAAATTATAACATAGTAGAAGACCTTACTCAATCACCTTCTACTATGTCGACGCTCGAGATGTTACAAAACTGTCCCTCCCAGAGGAAAGCTTTACTATCAACAACTGGTGGAATAGACCCTACGGATTCCAATCTTGTGGTTTGTAACCGTGTAGGATATACACTACAGTTACCAGCACAATTAGCTTTGATAATTCAAGTAAAGGCTCTCAATAAGAATGTTCATCGAACTATTATTGATGAGGGGGAATCCACTTGAATTATGTCTATGAGCTACTGGAAAACACTTGGTTCACCACTCTTGTCACGATCACCAACAACATTAAAATCTTTCGATGGACAAACATATACACCTTGTGGGATTTTGAGTAACCTGCAAATTGAACTAGGGGGGAAAAAAATTACTGTTGAGGTTGAGGTAGTTGACGAACCCCTCGACTACATCATTTTACTAGGAAGGCCATGGGTATATGCTATGGCTACTGTGGTTTCCACATACTTTCATACGATTTCATTCCCTCATAAATATGGAATCACAGTTATCGATCAGCTTGTGTTATTTGCATCTAGTTCTTAGGCTACAAGAAGCATTCCATTGGTACACAGATCCCTGTTGTCACTTCAAAGTGTTGGTGTAGGTCTCTTTAAAGATCCTTCCCTAATGAGTACTTTTACGCTACCATCACCATCTGATTTGGCAGAAGTGGCAAGAGGAGAGACTTGCAACATGATTTCCTCTACCTCATCTGATTTAAGGAGGATTACCAATGATTTTGAGGTTGATAGTAATACTAAAGTTATGATGCTAAGCCCCATTGATCTTGCATAGCAATGAATTTTTCTGGCTTCTGTAACAAAATCAAATCCACTTTCACGAATTGCATGGGTTGACCGTTCATTAGAATATGGTACCTCCTCCGATCCTTTTTCATGTATATTTTTTATGAATGAAGGAATCATCTAGCCAATGATGATATGAGAAGAAACTTGGGAAGATTATCATCATCATTCCCATGTCTAGATGACATCAAAGATTATTCAAATGAACTTAACCACCCTTCAGTTGTTGATTTCCTTTTGAATTCTATTTTCATAGACACTATAGATTCCGAGCGAAACCTGTCAAATATTGAAGAAATGATTTCTATTAATATTTCAACCAAAACTAATGTTGTAGAAAACATTCATGTCGGAAAATATTGTTCTCCATTAGAACTTGATAATTACCGCACTCTCTTTCATGAATTTTTGCATGGTCATATGAGGTGATGCCAGGTATAGACTCTAGTATTGTCGAACATGAAATCAAAATGTATCCTGATGTCAAACTAGTACGACAGTGGCCTCGACCTATTCATCCAAAGAAAGCCACTGCCATTAAAGCAGAAGTTGAAAATATTTTGCGTGCTGGCTTCATTTACCCTGTACCTCTTACTGACTGGGTTTCCAACATTGCTCCTATCATGAAGAAACAAAGGACAATTCAAGTGTGCATCGATTATAGAGATGTGAATCAGTCTTGTCTGAAGGACAATTATCCTACTCCTTTTATCGACCAGATTATTGATGAACATGGAAAATTTTAGGGGCTAATGTTCGCCCAGTGGGCTAATTTTCCATGATTTTTCCACAAAAAAGATTCGCCAATTTCCAATTTTATAAAAGACGATTCGCCCAAATTTTAGAATATAAAATTATTTTACCTTAAAAATCGCCAACATTATAGAGAGACTATATATAAATAATTATAAATTTGATTAATTTTACAAATATATCAATAAAAATTTATAATTTGCATATTAGGGATTAGTGAGATTCGCCAATGTTTTAAACTTCAAGAAAATTTTCCATCCTTAAAATTTTCCTTGTTGATGAATGTGCCAGATGCGAAATATTCTCATTTTTTGATGGATTTTCTGGCTACAATCAAATCAATATCCGCCCATAGGACCAATCTAAAACAAATTTTATTTGTCCATGGGGCACATTCACGTATAGGAAACTCCCATTTGGTTTGAAGAATGCACGGGCTTCATTTCAGAGGGCAATGAACTATGATTTCTATGACATCAAGCACATTGTTCAACCTTACCTTGATTATTTACCTGCTCAGTCATGAAAGCAGACTGATCACCCGCAACATTTTTACGGTGCTGACACTACAAGATATGACTCAATCCACAAAAATGTGTGTTTTATGTTGGTTCTAGTTGATTTCTTGGATTTGTAGTGTCTAGAGATGGAATTCGACTCGATCCATTAAAGGTTCAAGCAATTCTTGATTTGTCTCCACCTTCAAATCTTTTACAGTTACAAATACTCCAAGGGAAGGCTAACTTTCTGAGGAGGTTCATTCCTAATTAGGCTAAAATGGCTAAAGGTTTTATATGTCTTTTGAAAAACGGGATACCCTTCCATTGGGATCAGGTTGTGCAAGCTTCCTTTGATGCTCTTAAAGATACCTTCATTAGAACATCATTAATGTATTCTCTCAATTATCAAAACGACTATTACATATATCTTGCCACTGCAAATACAACCATTGGCATGGTTTTAGTCCAAGAGGAAAATGGGATTGAACATCCGATATATTATTTAAGTTGCAATCTCAATGATACAGAAAGTAAGTACTCTTATGTCTAGAAATTAGCTTTGGCAGCTATGCAAGCTATTCAGAGATTTTGCCACTACATCCTACTCCGAAAGACCATTGTCATTTCATATTGCAACCCTATGACATAAATTTTGTCATGTCAATTGCTGGGGGGCAAATAGTCAAAATGGATAATCATTTTGCAGGATTTTGATATGGAATTCATAAAGTCCAAATAAAAAAAAACTCTCGTTTTTTCCGAGCTACTTTGCAACCTTCCCTTGACCTCCATTTATTCAACATCTGAAGCATCGATTTTGGATGTCTCTATTCCTAATATCGTCATCTGACCCATGGTATGGAGATATACTGATCTATCTCTAGACCAAAACTTTCTGGCCTAATACCTCTTGCTCACAACAATGACGTATCCGATACCAAACCAAAGATTATCTAATCATTCACAACACTCTTTACCATCGTGGTATCGATATGATTTTACAGAGGTGCCTCACACATGAGGAAACCGAGAAAGCATTGAATTATTTCCATTCAGGTGCCTGTGGTGGACACTTATCTGGATATGCAACTGCACAGACAATTCTCCATGCAGGTTACTTCTGGCCAACTATATTCAAATATTGTATTATTGCTGTCAGAAGCTATCACGCATGCCAGATCTATAACCGCAAAACTAGATTACCACCTGCACCATTGCGTCTAGTCGTTGTTGTTGGACCATTTTCAAAATGGGGCAATGACTTCATGATATGTAACTCCACCTCAACCGGGGGGCATGGTTATATTATAGTCGCCACTGACTATTTTACCAAATGGGCTGAGGTGATGCCAACATTAAACAACAGTGACAAAACTGCTATTCTTTTCTTTTTTAACCATGTGGTTGCCCATTTTGGTGTACCACAAGCCATAGCTATAGATCATGGGTCGCATTTTCGCAATCACATGATGGCTAAGTTGACTGCTAAGTTAGGACTGTCACATGATAGTTCTACCCCTTATTTCTGACAAGTGAATGGACAAGTTGAGGCCATCAACAAAGTCCTAAAGAGAATGTTGCAAAGAATGATAGGGGTTCATAAATGAAACCGGAATTTAATCCTGTACTCTGCCTTGTGAGCATATCAAACCTCGGTGAGAAATGAAACTGGATTCACACCCCTTCAGTTGGTGTATGGTTTGGAAGCAATCTTATGGATACAATGTGAAATTTCATCTCTCAAACTCGTGATTGATGTGTTACCCCACACTTCTGAATAATAAGTGTGTTTCTTGGAACTAATCCATATAGATGAAACCCATTGTGATGCCGCATTGGATGACGAAGTGCATAAGAAACGAATCAAGGTGTAGTATGATAGAAATTTCAAGCCTTGTATCTTCTTAGAAAGAGACCTAGTCTTGCTTTACGATCAGGAAGTTGATAAACATGGAGCGTGGAAGTTTGAACCAATGTGGATGGGTCCTTATATTGTCAAGTGTGTTTTGGCAAAAAGGTGCCTATGAGTTAGTAGATTATGATGGGATTCCATTGTCGCAACCCCGAAACGGGTTGTACCTCAAATGATACTATGCTTAATTGAGTGTAGTAAAACTCACTGTATATATTCTTTCATTGCATGTGTGTGTGTTAGTGTGTGTCGATGAGTTTTTATCTGCTTAGTAATCTGGTTTGCATTTGTTGCATATGTCAGAATCTTCAGAACCATTTTTTGGTTACGCCGGTGGTGCTAGTCGTAGTACGTAGAACCTACCTTCTACAACATGGGCCAATTTCACTCCAACTGGTGAGTTAGTGATTTTTTAAGGGATTTGTATCGGTCGATCAACAAACAAAATCGCTGAGTATAGCGCGTTAGTCAAACTTCTCTCTCATGCCATTTCACTTGGCATTCGCCGAACCATTGTTAGGCTGGACTCACAACTCATTATACTACAACTTACAAGTGTGTATACTGTCTGAAACCCAACAATTATTCATATGTTCCTTAGAGTTCGTACCTTGGAAATGCATTTTGAATACATTCAATATCAACATATTTCCAGAAACTTTAACACATTAACTGAATCTCTAGCGAATTATGTGTTAAGTAGACATGTGTGACACATGTAAAAGTAGTATTTTCAATTCACATCATTAGTTGAAAAGGATTGCACATAACCATAGAAAACTTTTGAAAGTAAAATAGATAGGTGTTTTAAATGTTTTTACAAAAATTGTGTCCAAGACACTGTTGGAATTATGATACAGGTATTGTCCGTGATGACAACTCACTCAGATGAAAGATCAAAGTATAGCAGGTAAACAACAAAGAATTATAGATCAGTCTTCATAGAATGAAGAAAGAGAGGTATACGCACGTTCACCATTGACCAAGTTGCTATACACGGAGGTTTACTATATACAAGTCGCGTTTATGTACACACGCACTTTCATAGAAGGAAAAGCATGTATACCTTGGAAAACTAAGTTTTTTGGTCCAAAGTATTTGGTCCATGGTATTTTGGTCCATGGCATTGGTCCAAGGCATCTGGTCCAAGGTATTGACCCTAGGTATTTGGTCCAAGGTATCGGTCTTAAGTGGTTTTGGTCTATGGCATTGAGAAAGGCCTAAAACTATAAAAGGAGGAGAAGATCATTAGGCCAAGGTGTGCAAGTATCGAATATCTGATGAAGTGTGAGATCTAGTATGCAGGTTATTGGGTTATGGTGCACTGCTGGATCTGAACCAAGGATGAACCTTACTGGATGATGAGGGATCAGATCTAATGATGGATCGGAATATTAAGGCACAAAGTGAACTATCATTATGTGTTTTTCTCATGTATATTCTAGATCTGAATACTGATGCATATATTATTCTGTAAATGTATGATCTGGGTATAACTAAAGTCTAGAATAGTCGCAAAACTCTGAATTTATATTTGGATATGTATACGCTGGTTGGCTTTGAGAAAAGCGTGTGTCCACGCAGGTTCGACACATGGAAATAGAGTATACCTTAGAAGATACGTTTTGGTTGTTTCTCTTTACTGTTGCAGAGTTCTGGGTTTCTGGTTTGGGTTCTGGTTACTGTATTCTAGTGATAGTATTCTGAATGATTAGATTGATGGGTTATCTAAGTGAATGATTGATTCGACAGCGGTTGGTTCAAAAGGTGATTGGTTGATGTAGATGTATTTGATGATTGAATGATGTTTTTGATGGATCCAATCTGAAAATTTATGAAACGTGGTCTATGGAGGAAGAGAGAAGGTCATAGCCTTCTGTTGGTCGGCACCTATGTACTAGCAAACATATCGGCTAGTACAAGAGCTAGGGGTTGTAGCTCACTTCTAGGAGAAGCTGGAAAATGAGAGAAGGTTGTAACCTTCTACAGGTAGAAGCCTGCGTGCTAGTATAAGTTTGCACGAGTACAAAAAATGTAAACAGAGTTTCTTATTATTTAAAGAAGATAGAGATGACAACAATAGGTGGTTTTCACCCACATTTGGTTTCCACCTTATATCTTGGTGTTCATGTGTGTTGCTTATGTGTGATGCTTGATTATGATTTTATTACACTGTCTAGTGAATTCCTGATATACTGGTTAAAGTTCAATGCATGATAAATTGGGTAAATCAAAGTTTCTTTGCATATACGTTGGTTGCCTTAAGTACAGTCATGTATACATGCTAGTTCACTTAACTGAAGTAGCTAAAGAAGGCACAACAACATGAATAATTTCAATAATTTTCCCAAGTCTTTTATTATAACATTTATATCCTTTATTATAACTTGGTAAGCTCAAATGATGAATTAGCAGCAATACATCAACCAACTTACAGATCCATGATTGGCAGTTTGCTTTATCTAACAGGTACCAGACTTGACATCACGCGCGCAGTAGGAATAGTTTGAAGATTCCAAGCAAATCCAAAGGAATCACACCTTCAGGCAGTCAAAAGGATTTTCAAATATCTTCAAGGAACAAAGAACTTTGGTTTATGGTATCCTAAAGATACAGATCTTACACTTCATGCATATACAAATGCAGATTGGGTCATAAATGTTGATGACAGAAAAAGCACTAGTGGTGGTGCATTCTATATGGGTTCCAGGTCAGTGTCTTGTTTCAACAAGAAACAAAGTTCAACTGCACTCCCTACTACTGAAGCAGAATACGTGGCTATTGGATCTTGCTGCACAACACTACTTTGGATGATGCAAACCTTGCAGGACATTTAGATCACATGTACTCCACCCATCTCCATTGTATGTGATAATACAAGTGCCATAAACAGTTCAAAGGATCCAGTCATGCACTCCAAGACGAAGCACATACCCATCAAATATCATTTTTACATGAACAAGTGCTTGAAAAGAAGGTTTCCCACCAAAGAACAGGTTGTTGATATATTCACTAAACCATTTCCCAGAGAGACATTTGAATATCCCAGACAAAAGCTAGGAGTAGTTGCTACATCATCCTACTGTTAAATCCTATTTTATTCAGAAAAAGGTGGTTATACACAAGTTGCATGAAGCTTAGTCGCATACATACATGGGTTTATGTGGGCACAGTCGCGTATATGTTGGTTTCAAGAAAAGCAGTGGGCCGGACTCGAAAAAAAATGGGGTCTACTATGGGTCTGTCAATTATCTGCTCTGTTTGATGATGGTTTTAATCTACTGATAACATGTGGAAATATATTGGTCCTTATAAAGTTGTTGATAACTTGATGTATATCTGATTGATGATGATGCTCTGATATCTCTTACTAACATATGCAATGTTCAGATCTAACAGTGAACAGGTGCAACAGGTTCAGGGGGAGAACATGGATGTTCCCTAGTGATGATATAATGAAGGTTCTTGTGGAAAGATCATGTAGTTCTTGATAAAGATGTCTATGGTGTTTTCACATACATATGAAATGATTTTGTGCTACCTCCTAGAGATATGAAATATGCTTAGTTGATTCATGGAATGTTATGATAAGGGAATGAGGCAAGTTGATCTTGATGAGATCAAGAGGATGAGTTCATATATGCCAACATACTTTGATGCATGTCGATGATATTTTGGGAACTAATGATGGAAATATACAGGTTGCTGGTCTGGATGCTATTGACAGAAGCTACTAATGGTGTAGATCATATGATAGTTGTTTATGACTATCATGGTCTTGTTTAAGGTATTTGGTCTCTATTATATATGTCATGAATATCATTTAATGTAAAGGTCATGAAAAGACCTAATTTGTAACCCCACTATGCATGGGATGGATGATGTAATGTTTCTTATTTTTGTCATGTATAAACAATTGGTATATCCCAACTTGGTTGGGTGAATGAATCAAAATTGGTATATCCCCACTTGGTTGGGAGATAGATGTATGAGTCATGGGTGATGTATGTATATAATCATGTTATTCTTTTAGAACATCTTTTTGCAGACTTTGCTTGTGCTCAAGGGGAGCATGGACTCGATCATGGGAGTTCAATAAGCACACTTCAACATATCAGAGTATTCAGCATGTACTCAGGGGGAGCATGACCCTTTTCCCTTGATGTCAAAGGGGGAGAGTGACTTAGTGTGGTTGTTGCCATCAAGTCCAAAGGGGGAGATTGTTGGCATTATGATATAGGTATTGTCCATGATGGCAACTCACTCAGATGAAAGATCAAAGTATAGTAGGTAAACATCAAAGAATTATAGATCAGACTTCACAGAATGAAGAAAGAGAGGTATACGCAGGTTCACCATTGACCAAGCTGCGTATACACAGAGGTTTACTGTATACAGGTCGCATATACATACACACACACTTTCACAAAAGGAAAAACGTGTATACCTTGGAAAACTAAGTTTTTTGGTCCAAAGTATTTGGTTCATGGTATTTTGATCCATGGTATTGGTCCAAGGTATCTGGTTCGAGGTATTGACCCTAGTTATTTGGTCAAATGTATTAGTCCTAAGTGGTTTTGGTCCATGGTATTGAGAAGGGCCTAAAACTATAAAAGGAGGAGACAATCATTAGGCCAAGGTGTGCAAGTATCGAATATCTGATGAAGTGTGAGATCTAGTATGCAGGTTATTGGGTTATGGTGGATTGCTGAATCTGAACCAAGGATGAACCTTAGCGAATGATGAGGGATCAGATCTAATGATGGATCGAGATCTTAAGGCGTAAAATGAACTATCATTATGTGTTTTTGATCATGTATATTCTAGATCTGAATACTGACGCATGTATTATTATATAAATGATATGATCTGGGTACAATTGAAGTCTAGAATAGCTTTAGAACTCTGAATTTATATTTGCACATGTATACGCTAGTTGGCTTTGAGAAAAGCTCTTATACACGTAGGTTTGACACATGGAAGTAGCGTAGACCTTATAAAATATGTTTCACTTGTTTCTCTTTACTGTTGTAGAGTTCTGGTTTCTGGTTACTGTATTCGCGTGACTGTATTCTGAATGATCAGATTGATAGGCTGTCTAAGTGAATGATTGATTCCGTTGTGGTTGGTTCAAAAGGTGATTGGCTGATGCAGATGTATTTGATGATTGAATGATGTTGTTGATGGATCCAGTCTGAAAATTTATGAAACGTGGTCCATGGAGGAAGAGAGAAGGTCATAGCCTTCTGTAGGTCGGTGCCTATGTACTAGCAAACATATCGGCTAGTATAAGAGCTAGGGGGTTGTAGATCCCTTCTAGGAGAAGCTGGAAAATGAGAGAAGGTTGTAACCTTCTCCAGGTAGAAACATGTTTGCTGGTATAAGTCTGCACCAATACAAAAATTGTAAATAGGTTTTCTTATTATTTAAAGAAGACAGAGATGACAGCAGTAGGTAGTTTTCACCCACATTGGGTTTCCACGTTATATCTTGGTGTTCATGTGTGTTGCTCATGTGTGATGCTTGATTCTGCTTTTATTGCACTGTCTAATGAATTCCTGATATATTGGTTAATGTTCAATGCATGATAAATTGGGTAAATCAAAAGTTCTCTGCATATACGTTGGTTGCCTTAAGTACAGTCACGTATACAAGCTAGTTCACTTCGCTGAAGTAGTGTATTCAAATCTATTTTGAAAATTAAATTATTGATCTGATAATGTTGATTCCCCCACCCCTCTCAGTATTATTTGAAATAGACACATTTGGTCATCTGACCCAAAAACTCAAAATGCATGCAAAACGTCCTAATTAGGCCTAGTGATGCTCATGATAACAGGTCACAACCTATGTTATCATATGCAAAAGCCTCACACAATGACTAGGAACACCAATAATGTGGTGCTGCAACCTCAAAGGTAACTCCTCAATCTGGACATCCAGAATATAAAGGGTGAATCCCTCTATGTGATCTTGTAACTTTGCCAAGGTCTCGACCAAATCCAAGTCGTGGAGAACTTCTCTCCCAATGTTTCTCCATGCTGGCCCACCTGCACCCTGTTGGTGTCCCATAGGTCAAAGAGTACCCACATCTGCATGCATGAGAATGATTTTAATTTATTCTTGGAAACATTAAAAACACAAAAACATGTAGAAACTTGAAAAATCAAAAACACTTTGGTCAAACAATTTACCTATAGCACCCCATTGTGCTCCAACTGGTAGAATCAAGTCTGGATCTCCATGGAAATCCATCCCTGAGTATGGATGATCCTTGATGACAAGGTGTTGTCGATCGAACCAACTGAAGAATGTAGTGAAAAAAATGATTGTTGACTGACCCGCATGTCGAGCCATCAATTCGACCCACCTCTCCATAAATGGATCTCTAGGACCAGCTACACTGAGTGATACATGTTGTTGTTGCATCAATGGGATTCTCTATAAGGTAAAAGCGATTAATATTGAACCATAGTGGAAATTCTTTGTCTTACCACTTTTTACCTTGGTCAGTTGTTCTTTCAATGAAGAAAGAATGACCTCACACCAGTTGAATACTTTTGGCTCTAGACACTCAAGTGCATACTGCATATATGATATGTTCCCCAGATGTAGTGTCACACTACCAGCCAACTTTGCGATTATGAAGAGGATTGTTCTCAAAGGAAAATAACCGATGTCCATGATGTTTATTTTCCCATCCTTGCTAGGCTATGTACCTAGCCAACAAAACTGTCGAATCTAATCTCTCACTGATTCACCTCCGCAGGAAAATCTAGAAATTGAGATGGGGTCACCACACCTCGATAGTCTTGTAAGAAAGTAAATATCATCAATGGTAATAAGGACCATCTTGTCCCTTATGTGAAAATTTTGATCTGTCATATCCCATGTATGAACAAGGAGCTACAATAGTTCTATTTGTTGCCTCATTCCAGACAACTTGAAGTATTTCAGTAACCCACAGTTTTTGAGGGCCTCAACTATACCCGGATTGTTTAGGGAAACCATGTCTTATTCTTCATGCTCTCTTTCTCGCCATGTAATCGACATTCTAATCCGATGAAAGCCTGGAATCTAATCATAATATTAGTTAGGATCCTTTCCATGCAAAAAACAAGAGAAAATTTGGAGCAAATAGCTAAAGCAAATTCGGGAAACTCACCCAGCGTAGCCCAGGCACAGAGATAGTGCATTGTAGAGTAGGAATCCTTCTATCACGGTGCTATTCAGCGTAGTTTTCAATGTGAAAGCCTACGCTGATCTCAGGGCGAAAAAATCAAACCCAAGAGGCCCCAAAAAACCCTAAAACTTGCATGAAATAGTAAAAGAATGACCTGAAAAGAAAGAGGAGGGGTAGATCTCCTACCTGGTCCGGATGGCATGAGAAATGGTCACAGAATCTCTCACAATTAGGTGATGAAGTTTGAGGTAAAAAAATAGCCCTGAGAACAAAACTGAATGGTAAGTCTCAAATGGTAAAACTTTCATGGTAAAATCTTGTTTCATGTTTATTTCATGTTCATTAATCGAGTAAATATTAGTATTTGCCTATTTTTAGCTATGAAACATGTATTTTTAGTCCGTTTGATGGTGTTTCAGCATGTTTTACCACTAACTTACAGAATTTGACGTGCTCAATTGTAAATTGTACCTTTGACCATAGAACATACTTTTATCTATTTTTCAAGGTCTGTTAAATAAGAATAAAGGAACCCCCTTGCAATCCTCTTTCAGCATTTTTTAGGTTCTCTAAACATGAAAAGATTTTCGAGAGCTTGTCCTTTTCAGCTGGTTAACGGATTGGAAATGACATCTACTCAGTATAAGTTTAACCCTTTTTTGGGTTGAGATAGATTAGCTACGAAAAAGGGATACATTGACCAAACATGGTCAATAGGTTCTCTCTCGTATTGTTTTATGCTTTTTTAGGCTTGAGAGACAAATTTATGAAAAAGAACTTATGGAGTTTTCATTTTGTCCCCTTTCAAACTCTCTAAACATGAAAAGTATTGAGTTATCTTTGTTGTTATACTCGTTAAAACATCAAATAGCGACAAACTTGTCCATCTAGACAAGACCGAGTTTCACCTTTGCTAGACTCATTATAAGATCACATAGAGATGGATTCACCCGAAGGGTGGAATTATACAACAATCATATGTTATCCTCCTCAAGCTTGATAAAAAATAAAGAGGTACTGGTCACGAATGACTAGGGAAAATGGGAAAAATGGGAAAACCACTTTATGGTAGCAGGTCCCTCTTAAACATGACACTTTCACTTCATCACCATGACTACCTGGGTTGGGTTATCAGCTTGATGGTTATCATACCGTTGGACTATCATACCATCCATCATTTTTTTTGGGTCAATGCTACGAGTTCATCTCAGTGTTGCCGACATGTTTAAGAGAAGTCATCCAGTCAAAATTCATCCTTTTCAATACCATAAACCTTCATTTTCATGACCGTCATTCCTGAACCTTCTGTCATCAGTCAAATTCCATCTCCAAAATAATTACACTCATTTTGTGTCATTGACGTGGGATACATCATGGCCCTCCTGCGACGAGTCGCTTCTTGTCGACATCAACACATCATCCAAGAAGTTTACCTAGAAACAGCCTTCTAGTACCTTGAGGCTTGCATACATCAATGGCAAGTTTCTCGCTTCTAGTGATAGGTTGACATCACTGGCCTTCGACCAAAAGACTTTGTATGGTGTTTGGTGTTACACAAAAATATCGTCACCATGATTATTTGCAGTCAGTATGGGTCTATCATCACTTGTACTGTCCTCCTAAGCAAGTCTAGAACCTCAGCTCTTCAAATCAAGCTTTGGAAGTGGGAGAAAGACATTAGAAATCAATGTAACTCTGGTTCCGCACTTTCTCCCATGGTCACCTGCAGTCCCGCACCTTCTGTGTACAAAATCTGCGTACCTACCCGCTCTGTTCCTAACGGTGCAGGTGCGGACCCCTGTGAAAGTCAAAAGGCGCAATTTTTATCTTAAAAAACTCACTTTGGGTTAATTCTAGAGTTTTCTAGAAGGAATTTTGACGTGGATTGTTCGCCCTGAGGTGGTTCATGCATCCCAAAAGAGAAGGAGCTAATCCCTTGACTAAAGGAGCTATCCCTTTGAAGGAGGGCTTTATCCCTTTGAACCCTCCTTTGCACTATAAATATAGGCATTGGGGTGAGGACTGGAGAGGTTAGAAGCTGAACATTTTGAGGGTAAATGCTGGTGAAATTGAGACTCTTTGGTTGAGCTTGAGAGGAAAGATCACATACCTCTTGGTTCCATTGGAGAGTGAGTGAAGCTTGTCAAAGTAGAGGAGACATCTTGTTGGACCCTGGGAGGAGCTTGTACAACATCAAGGCAAAGGTTGTAAAGTTCTTCTTCTTTTTAATTAATACAATCAAAATCATTTTTCTCAACAAGTATCTTATGTTATTTGTTTCATGGACTCCTTGACTTTCATGTTAAATATGTTTCATGCAATTAGTTTTTCAATTGGTTTTTCAGGTGCTATTTAATTTGTTTGCCTTGTTTGTGTTTGCAGATTCGCGAAGAGGAGCTCATTTGGATCGAAAGAGCGAGGGCATCCACAAGCTTGCGTTGGACCAAAGGTAGGCCCTAGAAACCTTTGTTTGCTATTGTTTATTGAAGCATATTTAGAGAAAGATAGTGTTTGGTTGGTTTTCTTGTTGTTAGGTCTTCTTTAGATTCTAGGAAGGTCTATCTTGTCTGCAAGATCGATCCATTCTGCGCGACAGAATGGCAACCATACTGGGTTCACACGAGTCTATACTTATGATGTTTTACAAGATCATTCCTATATCAGAGTAGTAGATAGATTTCTAGTTAGTTTTGATCTGAGTATGGGAATTCCTACCTCAACGATGATATGATCTCATATATATATCTTGCATTGAATGTTTTTACAGGTTCCGATCGGGCTCTCCACAAGATAATCCTCGAAATGATAAAGTACTTCACTCTTCCTATATGATAAATGAAATCCTCATCTACTACAGACTTTTCACTTTAGGGGGCAATCTGTTACACAAAAATATCGTCACCATGATTATTTGCAGTCAGTATGGGTCTATCATCACTTGTACTGTCCTCCTAAGCAAGTCTAGAACCTCAGCTCTTCAAATCAAGCTTTGGAAGTGGGAGAAAGACATTAGAAATCAATGTAACTCTGGTTCCACACTTTCTCCCATGCCCACCTGCGGTCCTGCACCTTCTGTGTACCTACCCGCTCTGTTCCTAACGGTGCAGGTGCGGACCCCTGTGAAAGTCAAAAGGCGCAATTTTTATCTTAAAAAACTCACTTTGGGTTAATTCTAGAGTTTTCTAGAAGGAATTTTGACGTGGATTGTTCACCTTAAGGTGGTTCATGCATCCCAAAAGAGAAGGAGCTAATCCCTTGACTAAAGGAGCTATCCCTTTGAAGGAGGGCTTTATCCCTTTGAAGGAGGGCTTTATCCCTTTGAAGGAGGACCTAGTAACTTCCCTCCTATGCACTATAAATACAGGCATTGGGGTGAGGACTGGAGAGGTTAGAAGCTGAACATTTTGAGGGTAAATGCTGGTGAAATTGAGACTCTTTGGTTGAGCTTGAGAGGAAAGATCACATACCTCTTGGTTCCATTGGAGAGTGAGTGAAGCTTGTCAAAGTAGAGGAGACATCTTGTTGGACCCTGGGAGGAGCTTGTACAGCGTCAAGGCAAAGGTTGTAAAGTTCTTCTTCTTTTGAATTAATACAATCAAACTCATTTTTCTCAACAAGTATCTTATGTTATTTGTTTCATGGACTCCTTGACTTTCATGTTAAATATGTTTCATGCAATTAGTTTTTCAATTGGTTTTTCAGGTGCTATTTAATTTTTTTTCCTTGTTTGTTTTTGCAGATTCGCGAAGAGGAGCTCATTTGGATTGAAAGAGCCGGGGCATCCACAAGCTTGCGTTGGACCAAAGGTAGGCCCTAGAAACCTTTGTTTGCTATTGCTTATTGAAGCATATTTAGAGAAAGATAGTGTCTGGTTGGTTTTCTTGTTGTTAGGTCTTCTTTAGATTCTAGGAAGGTCTATCTTGTCCGCAAGATCGACCCATTCCTGGTAATCAAGTGGTTTCTACCATGTTCGACATCAACACATTTATTCGCATGGATAGGATCGTACTATTTCGGGAAGTAGAAATGAAGACCCTGGATCTAGTTTCCACCATCCAGGCTGCGAGGAATTTTGTACTCATTATGTTGTGGACTATTCATAAAATATGGTTGCATCCATACTGTGTTCACACGAGTCTATACTTATGATGTTTTACAAGATCATTCCTATATAAGAGCAGTAGATAGATTTCTAGTTAGTTTTGATCTGAGTATGGGAATGCCTACCTCAGCGATGATATGATCTCATATACATGTTTTGAGTGCTTTGGAAAGGAAAAACACTTCTTTTAATTTGTTTAATTGGGAAAGATTTGTGTTTACAAAGTAATTTCATTTCTCAAACTCTTTCTTAAGTTTAGAAGTTCATCGAAGAGAAAAGATTGTTTAAATCATCTTAGGTGCATCTTTTTAGTGATTTCGAGTCGAGTCTTTACACCACGAGTTTCATCTCCGCCACCCCTTGACTTAAACAACAACCACTAAAATTAACGCTTAAAGTAAAATTCACCTATTAATATTTTATTTCTAGGGCTCTGATACACCAACTTAGCTTAGGCTAGTGTCTTGGAGTAGGAGAGTAATTAACTCTCCAAGACAGTAAAAACAAACAAGTAGCTATATCTTGTTGTAGGAAGAAATCCAATTGTTGCATTTATGCTCTGGGAAAGCTCCTCTTAAAGGAGAAGCACGAGATCGTGTCTGAACCAGCGTGGGAATCAATCCTTCCTCATTGGGAACGACGCCAGTTATTCACGTATTAAAAACGGTAAACCTCGAATTAACCATTGTCGAGGAGCCTGGGGTCACTTGTTGGTAAACCTTGGATTATGACAAGGAGCCTTCAAGGGGATTGAGCTTGCTACTCTGCCCTTGTGTGCGTATCGGATCGTAGACTATTCCCCCAGGTCTATTTGTCTCAGTTGGTAACCTTAGTGGCCATTTTCTTTAGGATTCTTCCTAAGGTGACAGTGGTGGGAAGATCCCACTGTACCTGGAGCAGACGTCGGCTAGACTCACTTGGATTTTCTAGGGGGTTCACTTCACTCGAGATGGTTAAGTGGAGGAACTTGGTCCAGTCTATTCATTAAGCAGGTTGCCGAGGTAACTGTTCCAACCGCCATTTCTGTACTGAATTCTGCGACGTTGGATTTCATCACCAACTAGTGTTTTTGGTCCGAAAAGTTACTGTTTGTGTGTGTTTTGATCTCTAGATTCTTTAGGCGTGTGATTCAAATTTGTTTTGTTCTTTAGAGGCTTTAGGCGTTTTTCATTGAGATTTTACTTTGTTTGCGTGTGAAGTAGTTAAAAGTTTTTAACTGTGGCTGAATTACCAAGACAGTCCCGTAGACTTCGGGGCCAGTCTCCTGAGTTTGTAGCCATGGCTGATTTACTGAGGAAGTCCCGTAGATTTCGGGGCCAACCTCCTGAAGAAGTTCCGAGCCATCTTCAAGGCTTGAAAGTCCTCGTAACTCCTACTGGTAGTAAAGTTGGTTCACCTGAAGAAGGAGCGTCTTCATTGGTTGTACATCCTGATTACCAAACTCTAGAAACAGGTTATAATCCTGAATCTATTTCGGTTTCCGAACTTGCTGGTAGCTTTTCATATACTAGTGATATAGGTGAAGAACCTGAGATATCTGAGCCTGTTACTCCAACATCGGGGTTTGTCTCTCCAACTTCTAGTGGTCCTAATTCACCTAGGGTAGAAAGAGTAATCACCGAAAATCTTTCTTCTGGTTTGGTAGCTATTGAAGAACTTGCTCCAGAAGAAGAAGTAGGCATCCCTATCCCGGAAAATCAACCTGTTATTGATCTAAGGGAGCGTGAATCAATTATTTACAGTCCACCTAGAAGTACTACTTGGTATCTTTCTTTGACTAATTATTTGGAAAATTCAGTGCTAATTTTTTCACCACCTCATACTCCTTATCATCCTAGAGGTTTTTATACTCCCGTAAATATGTCAGGTCAGTCGTCCATGTTTACTCAATCGCCTGAATCTTTTTTGTATGGCGGTCCTTCTGTTCCCATTGGGTATCAGTCACTTTCTGGTACTTTTTCGGGAGCATCTCCTGAACCCATTGAACAAGGGTTATTCACTGGAAGCAATGGTGCAAAGTCGTTGAGCGTAGAAGACATTCTTATGATGTTAGGTTCTATTCCCAATTCTCAACCTCAAGGTGGCTAGTTACCGCCTGGGGGGCAGCCTCATTTAACACCTGGGGGACAACCTCAAGGTACACAATTTGCATCTGGGGGGCAACCTCAAGGACAGTACGTGCCTACGGTACAATACATTCCTCAAGGTCAACCCCAGACTCAATATGTACTCCAAGGTCAACCCCAGTATCAATTTATACCTCAAGGTCAACCCCAGTATCAGTACGTGCCTCAGGGATATCTACCCCAAGGTCAGTACCCGAACCAAGGTTTCCAACCACCCCAAGGTCAATCTTATGTTCAAGGGACGGGAAATGTACCTTTCAACTATCCAACCTACCCTCAACCCGGTTATGGTCCTGAATATTCTCAATCTATTATGGGTCAATACCCTGGAACGAACATAGTGTGGGATCCATCGCAAACTCAACAGGTGTTGCAGCCAGGTGTACAGTTGTCATCTCAAACTGGACAACCCTTAGTTTCTGGTTCACCCCAGCAACCAGTCCAGTCTAACATTCAAACTTTTGTACCTTCGGTAGTTTCACAGTCTGGGCCTACTGCGCCTCGTACTCCATCTCAAACGACTGCTGCAACTACCGCAACATCTGTTCCATCTACCCCACCTACTTTTGGAGTATCGACAGCTCTGGTTTCTACTGTTTCTATATCTACTCCTCAGACATCTTTACCACCGTCTGGATCCACCATTCAAACTACGGTCCAGATGCCTGTAGGACAACCTGGTTTAAGTACGGTTGTCACTAGTCAACCTCAATTCACCTATCAATCGTACCAGGGACAATACTAATTCGGTCCTGCTATCCAGCAGCCAGTTTATCAGTATCAACCGTATCCTGGGTACACTTATCAACAACCTCAACAACCCGAGTACGGTACGGTTAATCATGGTTTTCTAGGAGGATACAATATCCCAGACGCGATTCCTATTCCTAGTTATCTTGGATATCCTCCTCCTCGGGCTGGTCTCATGACCAAGAGTTTTAGGGATCCTAATCGGCAGTTACCATTTATCGCAACTTTGGACTTATCAGACTTGTCGCGCCTAACGAATGATCTGATTAATTATCTTTCGTTTTGGCCGCCAATGCCGAATAAGTTGCCCAGTGACATTCCCAAGTTCGAAGGTAAATCTGGAGAGGACCCATCGAACCATGTGATGACTTACCACCTCTGGTGTGCATATAACTCCATTACAGATGATTCGATCCATCTTAGACTTTTCCAGCACACTCTGATTGGTCTCGTGGCCAAGCGGTACATTGATTTATCGCGAGGCACTTTTTATAATTTTAGTCAGTTAGCTACCTCGTTTTTAACTCATTTCCAGTTACCAGTTCGATATGACAATGGCACGGAATTGTTAACTTCGCTAAAACAATCGACATCCACGTATATTTCAGGTCATATTCATGAGTGGAGACGTCGACGACGTTTAGTGAACGTATTCATTCCGGATCAAACATTGGCTGAGTGGTTTGTAAAATCTTTGTTGCCAAGGATCACTGAAGATGTTGCTAAAGACGGAGTTGTTACTGAGGAGAAAGTCGTTGCTCAAGCACAGTACCTTGACTTGTTCTATACTCAGTTAGGTACGTTACACGAAAAGATCCCCGATCTTCCCAAGTCAAATCAAATCACTGCAGCTCATTCGGGATCTCATGCCACTGACGGTATGATCGGTATGGTTAACACTAAAAGTAAGAAGAAGTCTTCCAAGAATTCTTCTCATATCATAACCTTGCCTGATTCCCCGATAGGAGATTCTTCTGCAGAGGTTTCCGCCGATGTTCACGTTGTAGAATCATCTACAGCTAAATCAAAATCCGGCGGGAAGAAGAAAGGAAAGAAGAAGAATAAAACGGACAAAAGTTCAAAGGAGAAACTTGAAAAGGCGGAATCCAATGATGAAAAGTGCAAACCTCGTTATCCGTGTCTCATTTGTGACGAAGAACATTTCACAAGAGACTACCCTCATCGAGCAGAGGTTGCGAAAATCGTCAAATGTTCCCAAAATCCTATTGTTTTGAAGGATCCATTTCCAAATCAAGATAGAAAGATGATAGGTTCTTCCTCGAGTGCCAATGAAGAACCCATATTAATGATGTCCCATGTAAGGATTGCGACTCGATCGCAAGATTATGGCAGTAAAAGTCCTGTTGATGGCAAAGAAGCAAAATCTTCTCATTCTAATCCATCAACCTCAGCTCTCGGTTCCGATCCACTACAGATCGAGAAACCTAATCCAGACTTAGTAATCAAACCACCCGCCAAGGGTGTACTTCGAAGGTCAGCTTTCAATCCACATGCGAGAGCGGCTCAGAATTATAACATTGTTGAGGATTTAGCTGTTTCACCCTCAGCAATGTCGGCTTTGGAAGTGCTGCAATCATGCCCGACACAACGCAAACTACTTTTGTCAGCTATAGGAGCTGTTGATGTTCAGGACCCGAACCTAATAATCTTTGATCTAGAAAATAGTACACCGCGTTTGCCTCACCAAATGGCTTTCCAGATTCCAGTGATAGTAAAAAACAGGCCTATTCATCAGACTGTAATTGATGAGGGAGCCTCAACGTGTATTATGTCGATACAATGTTGGAGATCGCTTGGTTCTCCTTCACTAAATCAATCCCCGACGATTCTTAAGGCCTTTGATGGCCGTGGGTTTCATCCTTTTGGAATTCTACAGGATTTGCCTATAGGGGTTGAAGGAAAAACCGTTAGTCTAGATGTGGAGGTGGTTGATGCCCCTCTAGACTACAACCTTCTCTTGGGTCGAAGTTGGTCTTACGCTATGACAGCGGTCGTTTCATCGGTCTTTAGAGTCATAAAATTTCCACATAATGGAAAGATTGTAACAACAGACCAGCTGGCTTACTTTTCATCCGACCTAGCCTCTTCGGAGAGTATTCAGCATGTTGGTAAAACGACTATCCCATATAAGGATGTTGGAGTAGGATTAGTTAAAGATGTCGGTTTACTGGGAACTTTTCCTTTTCCTCCAATCAATGCATCATCTTCATTTGCAACTATTCATATGATTACATCAGACACTATTTTTTATGACGATCTTTGGATCGTTCCTTCTGAATCTGAAATAGACGCATTTGGTAATTCCATGCCTTTGAGTCCATATGAAATGGCCTATGAAGCTCTGCAGTCTTTTGCCGACCCGTGTTCAACCGAAAATGACTTAATGAATGTGGTCCGTGAGGAATCACTTTTCACATCAACCTCGGATTTAACTATGTTTTCTAAACTTGTTCACTCTGATGAGAAAATTCGTGAAATCCTATGTGTAGATGATTTACCATGGGAAGATCTCCATCACAGATCTTCGTTTTTACCTGAGGATGATCGTTTTGAAAATAATTTATCATCAATCTTTACGACCGAATATGTCAAGGAACCTCAGAATCCAATGAAACATCCCCATTCAGAGTTAAATTTGGGAAACATCTCTCGAACTATTCCCATTGACATTTCGGTTAAGCCCGGAATTGTTGAGAACATTCATATAGGTGCCTCATGTACAGATGACGAAATTCAATTATATAAGGCCCTACTTCAAGAATTCCACGATGTGTTTGCCTGGTCCTATGAGGAAATGCCAGGAATTGATCCCACAATTGTTTTTCATGAGATCAAAACTTACCCGAACACTAAACCCATCCGGCAACGTTTGGGTCAGATTCACCCACGAAAAGCTGCTACAATTAAAGTAGAAGTTGAAAAGCTGTTGAAAGCAGGTTTCATTTATCCAATCCCGTTAATGGATTGGGTATCGAATATTGTTCCGGTTAACAAAAAACAGGGAACAATAAGAATATGCATCGATTATAGGGACATTAATCGAGTCTGTCCAAAGTACAATTACCCAACTCCCTATATCGATCAAATCATTGATGATTGTGCCAGCAGCGAGATATTTTCCTTTATGGACGGTTTTTCCGGATACAATCAAATCAACATTCTATCTGCTGATCAACCAAAAACGGATTTTATTTTTCCATGGGGGAAATTTGCTTATTACAATTTACCTTTTGGGCTTAAGAATGCCGCCGCAACTTTTCAGAGGGCGATGTCTTATGCGTTTCATGACATCAAGCACATTGTGCAACCCTATCTCGATGACTTGCCTCCTCATTCACTACATCGATCTGATCACCTCGTCCACTTACGAGCAATCTTTATGAGGTGTAGGCATTATCGTATTCGGTTGAACCCACACAAATGTGTCTTCTCTATAGAAACGGGTCGATTGCTGGGATTTGTAGTTTCGAAAGCCGGCATTCGCGTTGATCCCTCGAAGGTAGAAACTATTATCAATTTGCCTCCTCCTTCGAGTCTTCGCCAACTCCAAATTTTGCAGGGGAAAGCAATCTTTTTACGACAATTCATTCCTAACTACTCCAAGGTTACAAAGGGTTTTACACGGTTGTTGAAACAAAATACTCAATTTTCTTGGGATGAGATAGCTCAGAAGTCTTTTGATGCACTCAAACACGCGTTAACCCATGCACCGTTGTTGCATCCTCCCAACTAGAACCAGGATTACTTTTTGTACCTCGTCGCCTCTCATCCCACCATTGGAATGGTCTTAGTTCAGGAAGATGAATTCAGAACAGAACATGTGATATATTACCTTAGTCGCATGTTAAATCCGACTGAGCTAAAATACTCACATGTGGAGAAATTAGCATTGGCAGCCGTTCAAGCTGTCCAACGCTTTCGTCACTACATTTTACTACATAAAAATACGGTAATTTCGGATTGCAACCCTATGATCTACATTTTGACCAAACAATTGTTAGGGGGCAAGTACTCTAAATGGATCGTTATCCTACAAGAGTTCGACTTGGAGTTTGAGAAATCTATGTCTAAGAAATCTTTAGTTTTTGCAGAGTTAATGTGTGACTTCCCGCGTGCTGACACAGAAACTGTGGCAGAGGAGCCCATTGCGGATGAATCTTTGTTTCTAATCAGCACTTTAGATCTGTGGTATGGGGATATCATCGTCTATCTCCAGACCCAATCCTTTCGGACAGAAATTTCAAGGTCGGAACGTTGGAAAATTCGATTGCGGTCCCAACAATTCAAGATTATTGGAGATACTCTTTATCGCCGTGGGGCAGACTCTATTTTTCGACGTTGCTTAACTCACGAAGAGGCTGAAAGGGTTCTAAATGACTGTCACTCTGGAGCATGTGGTGGTCATATGTCTCGGTATGCCACAACCCAAAAGATATTGCGCACTGGCTATTTCTGGCCGTCCTTGTTTAAAGATTGTATTACGACGGTCCGAAAATGCCACAACTGCCAGATTTTTGATTGTAAGATGCGCGCTCCACCTACTCCTCTCCACCCTATAATTGCCGTTGGTCCTTTTGCCAAATGGGGTATCGATTTTATTACATGTAACCCTCACTCGACCGGGGGGCATACGTATATCATCCTTGCGGTAGATTATTTTACTAAGTGGTCCGAGGCGATGCCTACATTCGAAGCAGATGCCAAGACAGCTGCAATTTTCGTGTTCAATCATATAATTGCTAGGTTTGGTGTCCCACAAGTGATAATCACTGATCATGGGCGTCATTTTCAAAATGTTATGATGACCGAACTTACAGGCCAGCTTGGTTTACGTCGCGATAGTTCAACCCCTTATTATCCACAAGCAAATGGTCTGGTTGAATCCATCAACAAATTTTTAGTTATCATGATGCGACGAATAATTGGGATTCATCGGTCGAATTGGCACAACATGCTATTTTCAGCGCTTTGGGCGTACCGAACTTCAGTAAAAACATCAACAGGGTTCACTCCTTTCCAACTAGTTTATGGTTTGGAAGCCGTGTTACCCATTGAGTGCGAAATCCCGTCACTGCAAATGGCCATCGAGTTACTTCCAACTACTTCCGAAGAGGAAAAGAATTTGTTATACTTAGCTCAATTAGATGACAATCGACGTGATGCTGCATTGGCGATCGAGACTCACGTAAAACGTATGAAAGCTTAGTATGATCGGAATTTGACCCCTCGAAATTTTTCGGAAGGAGACCTAGTGTTATTTTATGATCAAGCTAATGATAAATTAGGTGCTGGAAAATTCGTTCCTAAGTGGCATGGGCCCTATATTGTCAAGCGAAAGCTAGCAAAAGGGGCCTATGAGTTGGTAGACTTTGAGGGGGACTCTTTAGGTAAACCCAGAAATGGCCTTTACTTGAAGAGGTACTATGCTTAAAAGAATGGGGTATGGAGATTTTTAGTTAGGTTAGCTTTTCTTTCTAGCAAGTGTGTTTTAGATGAAAAAGTGTGCTTAGCTTAGAGAGTGTTTTTCGTCATTATTCCTGCTTATCTTGGTTTTACTCTTGATATTGCAGATGTCGATGCCTCTCCAAACATACATTGGATTTGCTGATGGTGCTTGTCGTAGTACACAGAACATTTCTTCCGTAGCTTGGGTTATCTATTCGCCCTCTGACGAGTGTAGAGCTATAACTAGGGTCTCTCACACCACCAATTATCCCACATTATTAAGTCAATCCGGGATCGTTTTGTTCTTGCAAGGAGTAACTCAATCCGAGGTTGTTCTGTCCAAGTAGTGCTCGGCAGTATAGCGTTCTAATAACTTGAAAGGAAACAAACACTAAGCTGTAACTAAACCAATTCAGGAAATGAAATCACACAAGGCAGATGATCAGTCAAGGGTACGGAACCAATAACCCTTCCCTTTAGAAACTGATAAAGAAAGAAAACCAAAGCATGGGCTTATAGGTCAGGGAGCTAGGCAGCGTCTTGCTGGGCTCACGACAGCCTTAGGCCTGCTATCACGCAAAAGCAATAAAGGCAAATTGGCGAAAGTAAACTGGAACATCAATTCTTAGAATGGAACAGCAGTAATGAAATGGAACAGCAAACTATCATAAACCGGAAACGTCAATGATATAAAATGGAACAGAAAACTATCATAAACCGGAAACGTCAATCATATAAAATGGAACAGCAAACCCAATTGGAACAGCAACCCAAATGGAACAGCAAATCCAAATGGAACAGCAAATCCAAATGGAACAGCAAACCTAAAAGGAACAACAGATCTAAAAGTATGTACACGGTCTATACTACTGCAGCAATCCGAGAGTAATGTGTGATGTGACTGTGTTTCTGAACAAGATAATATTATCTTCGAGCCTCACAAATACTTATTTCATATGAATCCAATGATAACATTCATCCCAATATCTTGCTGTAGAAATGCAATTCGAATAGATTCAGTTTGTGTAATACAGAGACATGAATTAAAGAACTTATTCAGATTTCGAATATTAATTAAGAAACATAGTCTATCAGAACAAAGAGATATCGAATTACTGTAATGAAAGAAATATGCAAACCACACAAATCACCGTATGATACAACAGCGAGTGACCGTCGGAGCTGGGCCCTTGGCTACGATGGTACACTACTTAGAGTTACTTCAGATGTAGAAACAAAGTGAACACCAAATCCTTTATATTGCTTGCATTAACAAAAGTGTACAAAATCAGATCTTACAAAAGCTCAGTGATCAAAATCGTTCTGAGTTTTTAATTAATTAACAGTCGTCGTCTCCCACGCTCGGTGGCGTGGTACCTTTATATAACAGAAATGACGGAGATGTCTAGATAAAAAAGATAAACTTAAAGCAGCGATCCCTCAGGATCGAAGATCCTGAGGGATTCGCTATTCGTTCGGGTCTCCTCTTTCCTTCTTGCGTTCTCCGTCACGATATCCTGCGTCCTTTTCCTGGGTTATTCGGCTCCAATTTTGCTTGATCTTGTCCACATCCGGTTCCCTGTCGACGGGGCAGAAGTTACTTTCCTTGCGCTTCTCGTTTTTGCTTGATAATCCCCTATTTCCGCGTCCTTCTGCATAGAAAACATCGATTATTAATAATTAAGCTTCGTTTGCCCATTTTCACACATTTTACCAAAACCCTTATGTTTTTAGGCTCAATATGCAGAAAAGATTAGAAATAGTATTGAAAAACCACTAGATTACTTATCAAAAAGCATACCTTCCAGGTGCTCCACACACCCCCTTGCTTACCCTGTTTCATGTCCTCATGAAAACGTTGTAATTGACATGCAGGGCTGTGAGAGAGTAGGCCGAAGAAGGGATCTCTCGAAGAGGCCGACAACCATGATTAGCAACTAGATGGTCAAAGAACTGGTCTAACTGATCTGCAGGCATCTCATATAGAGCCTGATATCCAGGTGCAGGATGCCAAACAATTGGACTGCGAAACCGATATCCCAACCAAAATGGGCCTACTCGCAAAATCCGTTCCCCATAGAGACTCAATCGACTGGCAGCCAATTCAAAATTCTCAAAGTTAAAGGGTTCCCTGAGCTGGATGTTTGGGTTAGAGGTTCGGTATCGAAACTTTGCAGCATGGAAGGCCTGGTCTTTAATAGTCAGGAAATACTCCAGACCATTTCGGATCAAGTCTTCATGCATGGGACCTAATATCTTCATGACACCTAGGATCCTCATCATACTCCTATGCTCTCTCCATAATGCTGCTGGGTCCCTAGGTTCAGCTCGTACCCAAAGGTCTAAACTATTTTCTTGCCTCTGAAAGATGTTGTAAGCTTTAAACCATTTTAACTGATTCACCCCAAATGAGATAAAGGCTTGAAATTGTATATCGCCAACGAAAGGGCCAGGATTCAAATCAGTTTCCTGGTCTAAGACAAGGTTGTGCAAGTAGAATTCACATAACAATCTTTGAACTTTAACTCCATAGTGCTTGCAGCAATCTATAAAATCATTAACAGTGTTGATATGGATGGGTGCTCCTGCCCTAACAGCTTTTATTTTTAATCTCAAATAACGTTCAAGCAAAAATAAAGCATAGTTTTTAGCAGGGGCTCTACAAGTCAAAACATCAGTATACAAGGAACACAAGGTGTCCATCTACTTAACAACACTATCTAGCCGACGATTTACCTTAGCAACCTTTTCCTGCTCCTTCTGCCATCCTTCAAAGGCCTGGCTTTCAGACTGACTGATATTTCGAAGTTGCTATTGGAGCTCCTCATATCTTTCCTTGGGGACCATCTGTTCTCGCAACTGCTCGGCCTCCTGCTGGACTTCCTTCATCATTTTATGCAAGGTCCTGGTTTTCGGGTCCTTCTTCCAGGCAGCCATAGGAGCTGGAAGTTTAACCTGGACTTTCCTATTGCGTTGTTTCGAATTTAGGACCCGAATTACACCCGAGGGGGGTGTTTCTGTTTGAACCTCTTTGCTATCCGTCTCCTTTTTGATGCGAACAAAGGGTTGGTGTGGTCTTCCTACCACCGGAGCCTCTTGCTGTTCCATTGGAATGTCCATTCGTTCCTCCGGGCCAGATGGAACAACAGTTTCTATTGGAACAGCACCCTGTTCCTCATTAACATTCGGAACAACGGACTGTTCCTCAACAGTAGGTCTCCTGATGGGGTTTCGTCCTTCAAAACGAACCCTAACTCTCGGGGTTCTTGCTGCTGTGGTCCTTTTCTTTTGCCTTGCAGTTTTTTGTATTCTCAGACTGGCTTTCAACATTCTGATTTGTTGCCGAAGTCTGGCTATCGTGCCCAGCATCCTCTGGTGCTTCTTCTTCAATTTTGCAATTTCCCTAGCCTCGGCAGAGGGTTTGGCCTTTAATTTTACTCCTTCTTCCTCTCCCGGAACATCTTCCGGTGCCCTGGGGACAGATTGTCCCGAATTGATGTCTTCTGCTTCATTACCGGGCAGGTTTCCTTCCCCTGCTTCTTCTGCATGCCCTTCTTCAGGTAATTCTTCTTCTGCGGGACCGTCAGGGATGCCTCCTGGACTGGAGGCTTGGCCGTATTCTCCCATGTTGGCCAGAACTGCTGCCAATTCCTCTTCTCCTGGATGGTCTTGCAACGGGCTACCCATAGATTGTGCATTTTCTTCCTCAATTCCTTCTCCTGGCTGGTTAGTTCCAGCCTCTAATTGCTCAGCATTTCCTTCGGGTAATTCGCCTTCCTCTTCCGAAGGTTCGTCCTCGATTTCGATTGGTTGGGTCACAGTTTTCTGAATCTTTTCCAACCTTCCCCTTATTCGAACCAATCGAGCTGACTTCCTGGGTCTTTCAGGCAGGTTGGGAGTGCCAACAGGTTCTCTAGGTTCCTCTGGTCGTTCCGGCATATCGGAGGATCGCTTCCGTTTCGACACAGCCTGTTTTTCTGCCGCCGACTTCTTACGTTTCTTTGATTGTTCCGGCGTGCTAGAGGACTGCTTTCGTTTTGAAACAGCCTGCTTTTCTGCTGTTGGCTCCTTGTGTTCTTCTGAACGTTCCAGTGTGCTGGAGGTTCGAGGTAAAGCCAGTCCCATTTTGACTGTTTCAACCAATTCCTCCCAAGTGTCTTGTTGTTGGGCAAGACTGTGGCTTATTATGAGCCGAATCAGTCCGTGGTGGCTAACAACCGTCTCTGTGTGCTGAGCTTTCTTCAAACTTCGGGCCGCATCATGTAATAATGAATTTAAGAAGGCAGGGAGATTTACAGAGCATTTTCCCTTCAAAACAGCTAGAAGTTTTAAGTGACGAGCCCTTACCACATCCTTCCTCCCCTCGCAGGTGATATAGCTCTGCACTATTTTCGCCAGCTCGGTCCAGGGTTCCCCCAGTGTCGTCGGCAGAACTCCTTTCCCTTTGACCGTCAGACTTTGGCCTTCGCTTTGGAAAATTTCCATTGCTTTCTGCAGTCGTTCCTTCTTCAGCTCCCATCTGGGTCCAACAGCTGGTAATCCTGAGGTTTCTGCAATGGTGTCCTCCGTGACTTCTATCCGCTTTCCTCCGACTATAGAGTGGTTTTCCTGCAGATTTTGCAGGAATTCCAACGCTACAGCCTCGTTCGATTCTTGCAGGCGGTTGAAGCAATTCAACCATCCTGCATTTTCCAGAATTTCGCGGGCAGCATCAGACGCGATCAGCTTGTGCGGTTCTCTTCGGATTGTTTTCCCGCCCATAGCTTACTCTCAGAAATGAACTTGGGAATGGAACAGCAACTGTCCGTAGTATTTACCGAATAGAGAGGATACTCGATGCTATTTTAGGAAGGATTTTCGCAGAGCATGCATCAAAGAGAAAGATCGTGGGTGGCAGTCCGTAGAATGAGATCATCATACCGTTAAATCGTGTTGTTATTTTGCCCGAATGATGTGCAGCCACGTAACCATTGGAGTAATGAGGTCACCTCCCCCCCCACGATCTGATAGGCTGCCCCCAGCCGTCAAAGAGAGGAGCAACAGCCAGTCGGGAGTCAAATCATAAAGTACAGCAGATGGAAATTATGCCATGTTGCAAAAAGACAGTGAAGTACCGAAATCGAGGCAGAAAAATGGATCGCTTTTAAGATAAGCCAGTGTGATATAATGAGGAACCGAGGGTTGGACGTCTGTCAATCGTACGAAGTCTTCAGTCGTCATTGTCAATTCCGTTGCCATGATTGGTGATAATACTCATGCGATAATTATATCAGGGTGTGACATATGATACATGCAAAGGAAATAAAAGACAAACAGACTTAATATCATACCTGTTGGTGTAAATATTACGACTCCAATGCCATTAACAGAGCTCTGCTGCCAACAGATGTTCATAACCTTGGCAAAGTTGTTTATCTCACCCTCTGGAACCATTATCCTTTGTGTATGTACTGAAGAGTGCTTCGTCAAAATGCAGGCCATTATGCTGGCTTGGTGACCAGATAACCATAATACCATTCACAAGGTAGGCACGAAACGTGGTCAGGCCGGCTCTTGATGAGACCTCCTGTTCCAAGGTTTGCTTGTTATTTTTCCTTTGGACCATATCCCTAGTGTGGTGGCCGTAATGGGAATGCCACTTCGCTTCCATCCTTATGATCATGGTAGGCTGGCTCTGAATGAGACCCCCTATCCTGCATTTGACGATTTCATATATTTATTTTTATTTTTCTTTTATTCTTCTTTTGCAGCACACTTCTTTTTCTTTGTTCAATTACACATAAGGGTGGCTCCGCACTCCTTAAGAGCGGGGAATGGTGGAAGAAGTCTTACAATTCCAACAGACAGATATAAATGTTTGCTCATATTCCTCAATGATGATCAAGGAAGTTTTTAGGGAAATCGACATGATAAAAATTGCCAAACCATGGTTCAGGAACAAGATAATGACAGTAAAGACGAAAGTTAGTGTCGCTCCTCTTATCTTCTTATATCTGCTGACTGTTAAAACAATAGCGATTTATGATATGCAGGTTTCGGTATAACATGCTTTTAAGTTCATTGCATAATGTCATTGCTATATCTAAAGGATTTAGGAGAGCATAATCGCAAGACGTCCAAATAGATGGTGTCTGAGCATGTGGATGATTCGTCTTGCGGAAAATAGCGGAATTAAAGACATTCTGCATCTTTGAAAAAAAAGGAATATGTGAGTGCTGTTCCTTTTTGCAAAGGAACAGCAAAGCACAAAGAGTGCTGTTCCTTTTTGCAAAGGAACAGCAAAAATCCACACGGGCTGTTCCTTTTCGCAAAGGAACAACAAAAATCCACACGGGCTGTTCCTTTTCGCAAAGGAACAGCAAAAATCCACACGGGCTGTTCCTTTTTGCAAAGGAACAGCAAAGCCCAAAAAGTGTTGTTCCTTTTCGTAAAGGAACAGCAAAAACCAAAAGTGTTGTTCCTTTTCGCAAAGGAACAACAGAACGAAAAAGTGTTGTTCCTTTTCGTAAAGGAACAGCAAAAACCAAAAGTGCTGTTCCTTTTCGCAAAGGAACAGCAGAACGAAAAAGTGCTGTTCCTTTTCGCAAAGGAACAACAAAAATTCCAAAATGCCAAAACGCTGTTCCTTTTTGCAAAGGAACAGCAAAAATTCCAAAACACAAACGTGTTGTTCCTTTTCGCAAAGGAACGACAAAATAAAAAGTGTTGTTCCTTTTCGCAAAGGAACAGCAAAGCAAAAAGTGCTGTTCCTTTTCGCAAAGGAACAGCAAAAACAACAAGTGCTGTTCCTTTTTTTACAAAGGAACAGCAAAACACCAAAAGTGTTGTTCCTTTTAAAAAGGAACAGCAAAATCAAACGGGTGCTGTTCCTTTTTTTAAAAAAAAGGAACAGCAAAATCAAACCAGTGCTTAACCAAAACACTGCAAACAAAAGATGAAAAGAACATATGTACAGGATGTTATGTACAAATTACGAAAAACAAATTGCTTAAGTTATGGGTGAGGAAGATTTCACTTCCTCTCCTAGGATCTCCAAATCAGTATCTTGCTGAAGCTGTTGACAAAAGGATTCCCGAGTAAGGGGTCTTCGATAGAGACGAACTCGGTGGCCATTTACTTTGAACGTATGTCCAGAACCGTCAATCATGGTCAGAGTGAGGGTCCCATTGTCATGCACCTTTTGGATCTCATATGGTCCTAGCCAGCGAGTCTGGAGTTTCCCCGGGAAGTCCTGGAACCGAGAATCGTATAACAGAACCCAGTCTCCTTCATGGAAGACTTTATTCTTTATAAGTGCATCGTGCCACTTAGCTCGCTGCTGTTGGATTAATGCTGTGTTTTGTAATGCAGAGAGCCTAACCTCATCCAATTCGTTGATTTGTCGTAGTCGATTGATCTGTGCCTCATTCAGATCTAGGCCGACCGCTTGTGCAGTTCGTAGTGTTTGGATCTCAAATTCGATAGGAAAAATTGGTTGTTTCCCAAACACCAATTGATAAGGTGAATAGCCTGTCGTACTTCTCCATGTGGTTCTATAAGCCCACAGAGCTTCAGGTAGCCGAGCAACCCAATCACGCCTGTGTGATGCGATGGTCTTTGTTAAGATTGACTCAATTATCTTGTTACTGTTTTCTACTTGTCCATTTGCCTGCGGATGGTAGGGGGTAGTAATCTTATGTTGGATATGATAATTGTTAAGTGTTGCAGCTAGTTTGTTTCCAACAAATTGTGGTCCACCATCTGTAATCACTTCTCTTGGAAGTTTGTAACGTACAAACAAATGGAACAAAAATTGTATTACCGAATCTTCTGTAGCCCTAGCTAATGATTTAGCCTCAACCCATTTGGTAACATAGTCTGTTGCTACCAAGATGTATGTCCTTTGGTTTGAGGGTGGATTAATGGGTCCGACGAAATCGAGAGACCATCGTTCAAATGGCTCAATAACCAGTTGTGGTCTCAGAGGCATTTCATCAGCTTGACCAAGTTTTCCTGCTCGCTGGCAGCTATCACAGGCCTGCACAAATTTTTTCGCGTCCTTAAAGATTGTGGGCCAATAGTACCCTGCCTGTAGTATCTTATGTGCTGTTCTCTTATCGGCAAAGTGCCCCCCGCATGGTCCACTGTGACAAGCCTTTAAGATGTCTAGGATCTCATCCTCTCGAATACACCTTCTGATTTGCATGTCTGCCCCTGTATGAAATAAATGGTCTCCAATCCACGAAAATCGTGTGCTTTTTTGAACAATTTGCTTTCGTTCCTGAGGGGTTAGGTGTTTGGGTAACTTACCCACTGCAAGGTAATTGGCGACATCAGCATACCAGGGTGTGCGAACGGCAATGGCAAACAGATGTTCGTCAGGGAATTGATCTTCCACGGCTGCTGCTTCGCTTGATTTGGGTATTCTTGAGAGGAAGTCGGCTACAGGGTTCTCCTTGCCGGGTCGATATTTAATTGTGATGTCAAACTCCTGCAACAGGATCAACCATCGAGTTACTCTAGCATTCGTGGCAGGTTTGTTTGCTAGATATTTAATAGCAGAGTGATCTGTATATAACACAACAGGGTAACCTGTAATATAATGCCTAAATTTATTAACAGCATGGATTACGGCCAAAAATTCCTTTTCAGTAACAGTATAATTGAGTTCGGCAGAGGATAAATTCTTGCTAATATAGTAAATAGCGTATGGCTTCTTATCCTCTTCTTGTCCTAGGACTGCACCGATTGCTGTATCTGAGGCGTCCGATGAGATCTGGAATGGCAGATTCCAGTTTGGTCCTCGAAGGACTGGAGCAATTGACAACAACTTTTTCAATTCTCTAAAAGCCTGGTCGCATTTATCTGTCCACAAAAAATCGACATTACCTGTCAGAGCATACAGAGGTGCTGCAATCCATGAATAATGTTCTATAAAACGTTTGTAATATCCGGAAAATCCAAGAAAACTACGTACCTCTGTTTGAGTAGTGGGGGTAGGGATGAGCAAAAGAATCTGAATTTTAGCAGGGTCTACCTGGATACCAGCTGCTGAAATGTAGTGCCCTAGGATGATTCCTTCCGTCATCATCATGTAGCACTTCTCGTGGCTGAGGCAGAGTCTGGTAGCAATGCAGCGTTGTAAAACTTTTTCCAGGGTATCCAGAGCTGGATCAAATTCATCCCCATACGGTGTGAAGTTGTCCATATACACCTCAAGTCCATCGTTTATTAGATCTGCAAAAATACTGAGAATAGCCCTTTGAAATGTAGCAGGGGCGTTACATAGACCGAAGGGTAATACACGATAGGCAAACGTTCCCCAAGGGCAGGTAAAGGTAGTTTTATCCTGGTCTTCAGGGGCAATTTGGATTTGGTTATATCCACTGAAGCCATCTAAAAAGGAGAAAAATTTCTTCCCTGCTAACGTGTCCAATACTTGATCTATAAATGGGAGGGGAAAGTGATCCTTTTGTGTAGCCTTGTTTAACTCCCTGTAATCGACACAGATTCTCCATTTTCCGTTTTTCTTTGGTACCACCATGAGGGGAGAGACCCATTTACTGTCAGAGATAGGGTAAATAAAGTTAACATCTAAGAGCTTCTGAAGTTCATCTTTCACTATCTCTTTTAGGTGCGGGTTGAGTCTCCTTTGTGGCTGACGGACAGGTCTTGCATCTTTCTCTATATAAATGTGATGGGTGCATAATTGAGGATCAATCCCCTTCATGTCGGGGTAATCCCATGCAAATGCATCTTTGTATTTTTGTAATAGATTAACAAGTTTTATCTCTTGATCTGGTGTAAGATTGGCGTTAATATTCAGAGTTTTACCAGGTTCAATTTCCACTACTTTAGTATTAGCAACAGCAGTTACTGGTATTGTCTGATCATGCGGATCTTTTAAGGGATCTTCTTCTAGCTCGTTGTCAAATGTTGCCTCTATCATAACACACTGCATATGTTTTCTAGCTTCAGTTTGACTAATAAAATTGTTAATGGCGTCGTCTTCTGTTTGATCCTTGAAGTCTAACGCCTTCTGTATGGTTAATGGAGATCTGATGTTGTTAGCGAGATATGATACAGGATAAGGGTTAGTTTTGATCATTGGCAGGCTTGGCTGAGCTGGAGGGTACAGAATTAAATTTTTGACATCGGGTCCTTTAGCTATAGTCATGTTTCCCTGCCGGCAGCCAATGTAGGCATCGGCAGTAGCAAGCTAGGGTCTGCCTAAGATTAACGGATGTCCATCTAGTCGGGTTTTAGGATTAATTACCAGGAAATCTGTGGGATACTCCCATGAATCTACGGAAACCATGACATCATTCAGAGTACCTTCTGGTCGAACCACAGATCGATTTGCCAATTCTAACAGAGTAGAGGTAGGTTCTACTGACATAATGCCAAGCTTTTGGCAGGTGGAGGTTGTCTAAATGTTGATTGCGGCTCCTAGGTCAACTAGAGCGTTAGTCAGGGTTTGGCCATAGATTTGAACAGTTACAATTGGGTTCCCGGGATCTTCATATTTGATAGGTGTTTCCTTTCCTGATAATAGGTCGGATAAAGTACCAACTACTTGGACTCTAGGGTTAGTATTTGTATTCCTCCTTGATTTTTTGATGCATAATTCCTTTATGGTTTTCGCATATATAGGAATATCTTGTATAGCTTGGAGGAATGGAATCTTTATATACAAATTTTGTAATTCTTCCAGAATGTCAAAGTCTGGAGGTTGTATAGGTCGAGATATGACTAATCGTTCTGGGAAAGGAGGAGAGGATGTGCTTGCTTGTTTATTGTTTTGCTCTTTGTTTTCATCCTTCCGTTGTGGGGGTTGTTCTACAGGTAACTGATTTTCAATATGAACCATTTTGTCTCCCTCTGTTTCTACTATTCGTCCCGATCTTAACTGAAGATCGTTGCACTCCCTTAGGTCAGACTCAATCCCTGATGTGTCTATGATTTGAATGGATTGGACTGGCCTATTATTAGGATTGGGGTTGGGTTGGGCTGGGAGTTGCGGTCTCAGATTAGACTGGGAATTTTGTGGTAAGGCTGGCAGAGTTGGTTGAGGGAGTGGGATTGATCCTGCTGGCTGATATGTCGGTCTTGGCCAGCTTGTCTGCCAGGATGAGCCTTGCGAAGTGGAAGGGGTCCACTGTGGAGGATAGGAACTATTCTGCCAATATGGTGGAGGAGAAGGGCAGTTTGGCCAACCAAATTGGGACATCTAAGGATTCAGAGTAGGAAACGTTTGAGGTGACCAATTTGAAAACGGGGGTTGGGACTGATTTTGCCACATGTTCTGTTGCTGAGTGTTGAACTGCGGGGGTTGAAAAGAAGAGGAGGGGTCTAAAAACATACCTGGTTGCCTAGGCTGCCATTGACGTCGCTGGTTAACAAAATATGCTGGTTCTGACTCCTCTTCTGCTTCTTTGTATACTGCCTTCAGACCAGGAAGTGAAGGGCAGCTTTCGGTCAGGTGGTCCTTGGTGCAGATAGCACATATTTGGACTGTATCCAGCGGGCATTCTTTGTGGCTGTGCTTTCTCCTGCATCGTGGGCAAAATATGGCTAGATTCTGCTCTGCCTCGGCTTGCTTCTGTTTGGCCTGCACAATGTCAAGTTGTGTAGTTAGTGTTCCCAGGATATCAGTTTTAAAATTTTCTAGCAAATTTCCAAGTTCCACCCGTGTTACTCCCTCTGTTAATGTTCTGTTATCTCTGGGGAAGTGATCATATTCCGCTGGTTTTATCCTCGTGCTGCCTCTTGAGCTCCTAATACACAGATCAATGATATCAGCAAAATTTTCCTGATAAATGTCTCCTTTCCCCATGATGTTTAACGTTTCGATCCATTGCTCTCTCATACCTCTAATTAATGCAGTTTTCAACACGTTGTCAGGCAGAGGTAGTGATGCATAAGGGGATCTTTGCAAGTTATATTGGAAACGTTCCACATATTCTTCTAAGGTTTCGTTTGGTCTGGCTGACATTTGAAAGATTTCATCTTTTAGTTCCCTTGACCTACAGTAATCTTGGTATTTCTTTAAAAAGGCTTCTTTCATTTGGTCCCAATTGTTAATAACCCCACCACCTAAGCCCATAAACCATCTCAACGCAGCCCCTTTTAATGTAGAGGGGAACAGTTTCAGTTTCTGGGGATCGGTGGTGTAGTCGTATCCTCTACATAATACATCAAATTCGAACAAGAATGCGTCCGGATCTTCTGATGTGAGGCCATGAAATGTGGGAATATGCTGGAGAGGGATGGCTTTCATGGGTGCGTTTGCTGCAAAATCTACTATCGGATATTGCAATGTGGAGGTCTGGGTATTTGGCTGATTCTGCGCCATGGGATCAAATATATGCCAGTAATCTTCAGGAATTTCCAAGAGAGTGTTCCTTGTTTGAGGAGGGGTAGTCTTAACAGGGATTGTCTTGACACCACTCCCTTGATCAGGGATGATAATGGCCCCAACTGTCTGCGGTGAATGAATTCCTTCAACAAGGATTTTCGCAGCGCTTCCATTGTCTGGGCTATTCAAAGGCTGGTTTAATTCAATAGGAGATCTAGGTTCCTCAATTTCCCCTGTTTCTCCTTCTCCTTCACAAAGGTTACTTTGGGTCCCTTCGTGCAATGGTCCAGGAGTCAAATTTTCAATATCTTGAAAATCCTGCTCCTCTGTTCGACTGTGCACCTCAACAAAAGCTTCGGATGGTGATCCCGAGGCCTGAAGGGAACTAGTAGGATGTCTAGAATTAGCTTTCTTATATCCTACTGATGGCTGAGAGTCGGCTTTCTTGTAGATTTCATCTATAAAGGTCGTTCGTCCAAGGGTCACCGGCCCCTTGGCTTTGGATGGAGGCTTTTGATCTTTTTCTAACTTTTTCTGCTTAGTCATGCACTCCAATTAAACTGCTAAATCCTATTTAACTGGCAATTCTACTAAGAGAGCGGACGGTGGAGCAGGGCTTTTACATGCTCCGTACGCAGGTTCTTACCTTCCGTTTTTAAAATCCAACTCCCTCCTAGTAGATTTGCGCACTACTCTATAAAGGACAAATGGCTATTACTCCTTCCCCGGCAATGGCGCCAAAATGTAGAGCTATAACTAGGGTCTCTCACACCACCAATTATCCCACATTATTAAGTCAATCCGGGATCGTTTTGTACTTGCAAGGAGTAACTCAATCCGAGGCTGTTCTGTCCAAGTAGTGCTCGGCAGTATAGCGTTCTAATAACTTGAAAGGAAACAAACACTAAGCTGTAACTAAACCAATTCAGGAAATGAAATCACACAAGGCAGATGATCAGTCAAGGGTACGGAACCAATAACCCTTCCCTTTAGAAACTGATAAAGAAAGAAAACCAAAGCATGGGCTTATAGGTCAGGGAGCTAGGCAGTGTCTTGCTGGGCTCACGACAGCCTTAGGCCTGCTATCACGCAAAAGCAATAAAGGCAAATTGGCGAAAGTAAACTGGAACAGCAATTCTTAGAATGGAATAGCAGTAATGAAATGGAACAGCAAACTATCATAAACCGGAAACGTCAATCATATAAAATGGAACAGCAAACTATCATAAACCGGAAACGTCAATCATATAAAATGGAACAGCAAACCCAATTGGAACAGCAACCCAAATGGAACAGCAAATCCAAATGGAACAACAAATCCAAATGGAACAGCAAACCTAAAAGGAACAGCAGATCTAAAAGTATGTACACGGTCTATACTACTGCAGCAATCCGAGAGTAATGTGTGATGTGACTGTGTTTCTGAACAAGATAATATTATCTTCGAGCCTCACAAATACTTATTTCATATGAATCCAATGATAACATTCATCCCAATATCTTGCTGTAGAAATGCAATTCGAATAGATTCAGTTTGTGTAATACAGAGACGTGAATAAAGAACTTATTCAGATTTTGAATATTAATTAAGAAACATAGTCTATCAGAACAAAGAGATATCTAATTACTGTAATGAAAGAAATATGCAAACCACACAAATCACCGTATGATACAACAACGAGTGACCGTCGGAGCTGGGCCCTTGGCTACGATGGTACACTGCTTAGAGTTACTTCAGATGTAGAAACAAAGTGAACACCAAATCCTTTATATTGCTTGCATTAACAAAAGTGTACAAAATCAGATCTTACAAAAGCTCAGTGATCAAAATCGTTCTGAGTTTTTAATTAATTAACAGTCGTCGTCTCCCACCCTCGGTGGCGTGGTACCTTTATATAACAGAAATGACGGAGATGTCTAGATACAAAAGATAAACTTAAAGCAGCGATCCCTCAGGATCGAAGATCCTGAGGGATTCGCTATTCGTTCGGGTCTCCTCTTTCCTTCTTGCGTTCTCCGTCACGATATCCTGCGTCCTTTTCCTGGGTTATTCGGCTCCAATTTTGCTTGATCTTGTCCGCATCCGGTTCCCTGTCGACGGGGCAGCAGTTACTTTCCTTGCGCTTCTCGTTTTTTCTTGATAATCCCCTATTTCCGCGTCCTTCTGCATAGAAAACATCGATTATTAGTAATTAAGCTTCGTTTGCCCATTTTCACACATTTTACCAAAACCCTTATGTTTTTAGGCTCAATATGCAGAAAAGATTAGAAATAGTATTGAAAAACCACTAGATTACTTATCAAAAAGCATACCTTCCAGGTGCTCCACAACGAGTTAGTTTCTATGCATGGGGTAAGCCTCGATCAAAAAACAAACAACATTGCCGAGTATAGTGCAGTGATTGAGTTATTATCTGAATCTATTTCATTTGGGATTCAGAGATTGATAGTAAGGTTAGATTCTGAACTCGTTGTATTACAGCTTAATAGAGTGTATGCCATTAGAAATCCAGTGTTATTAAGATTATTTTTGAGAGTGCGTCTCTTGGAACGTGCGTTTGATTACATTGAATATCAGCATATTCCAAGGTCTTTGAATACATTAACAGATGCATTTGCTTCTCGAATGTTAAATAGACATTTGCAATAATCATACATGTAAATTTAAAACCATTCCATAACATGATTTACAAGAAAAGCCGGTAAGAGTGATATATATATATATATAGTTGTGTGTCAAAAAATACATCGTCTTCGATCATAGGTTGAAAAACACCTTATGATCGGAAAAAATGATAAGTAAAAAAAACAAAAATGTCACATGTGCCCACAAAAGGTGATCATCCTATCACTGGTGATGATCTCTATAAGAAACCACTGCCCGAGCCACCTTGCAAAGGAACCTCCTAAAAGGTCCCGGGACTCCAATCACATAGCAATGAAGTCGACGAGGAATGTCATCGATAGTAGTCTCAGGAATATCTCTTGTCAAGCGCTCAAGATGACTCTCCAACTCAGCCAAAACCTCTGCTGATTCATCCTGTGGGGTTGGCGCGGGTGCAACTGGTTGCCTCCTCTCGAAAGGCCAGAGAGCGGCTGGTCGCAGTGGACCCACATCTGCATTTGAAATTTTTACTATCAGTTCTGAGACGATGAAAAATATAAAAAAAAATAAATAGGGAAAGTTGAAAAGGATTTTACCTAACTTGTCCCACTGCTATCCTGGTGGAAGAACCATGTCTGGGTCACCACGGAAATCTATCCTAGCGTAAGGGAAATCCTAAATGCAAAAAACTTGGTTTTCCAACCATTGGAAATACTCAGGTTTGAACCGACCAACCTCTGTCCTCTCGTCCGGGTGACGGGCCATGACTGCGACCCATCGCATCAGTTTGGGCTCTCGAGGAAGCCCAGCTCCAATAGTAAGATGTTGTGGGATCAGCATAGGAACCCTCTCCAGGCCAAAACTCACGACCAAAGCCCCATAACCAAAGGTCTTTAGTCGTCCGTTCTTGGCCTTGGTCTGTTGGCCTTTCACATTGGCCAGCACAACATTGCACCAGTTGAAGATGGCGCCTTGAAAGCAATCAACTGCCATACGCATCTGGGATCCGGTGGCAACATGTAATGCGGTAGCTCCGCAAAGTCTGGTGATAGTAAACGCAATCACCATGAGCTCAGGACAGGATATGGTCTTTATGTCTATCCCTTTGTCTTTAGCCTGGTTGTGGCAGTACTCTAGCCAGAGGCTATCGACAGACTAGCCACCTGACCTAGTCCCGAATAGAGTCAAGTCCTCGCCTCTCTTAGGCAAACCAGTCAAGAAATAAATATCCTCGAGCTCGATTTCGAGCCGGTGTCCCCCAATGAAAAATCATTGGTCCTGTACGCTCCACCTGTCAACCAGCCACTGTAAGAAATCTACCTGAGCCCTCATGCCAGGAATGGTCCAGAACTTGTACAGTCCGCATGCCCTCAAAGCATCAAGTGAAGGCTGATGATTCCATGCGGCGGTATCCACGTCCTCATGCTCCCGTTCTCACCAATCTAGCATGATATATTCTCTGCATCAAGTATAAAGATTAATTAGATTGCTAGAAAACATTTTGATTGGTCCATTTTTGAGGAATTTTAGGTTCAAAACCCTTGCTGCGGGGTACGCACCCTCCACGTTAGACACAGTGTGTGGGTCCACACTTTGTCTACACGGAAGGTGCGGACCCCGAGCTTTTTCCCAATGGAGAAAAGGTCGGGGTCCACGGGTCCGCAATGGTAAACTTGCGGACCCCCGCGCACGGGTTTTGTGCCTAAAACCTCTCCCAAAAAACAAAATTAGGGGCTAAATCAAAAAACTAAATGGTTGAAAATGAAGAGTAAGGTGATGTGGATTACCTGGAGAAGACGGTGCTCGATTCCGACAGTTGGATTTTCCACAATCTTGACGGGAAGTTTTCGAAGCAAAAGCATTATTTTCTCACCCAAACTCAAACGATAAAAATGAATTGACAAAGGCCCTTTTTATAAGTTTTTTGAGTAGATAAATCGCAAATTTGTTTATGTTTCACTTTGAAAAGGTATTTTGCAACGCTTTTATCCATTTCCAACAGGTATGAGTAATGTTTGTGTCTTTGTGCAGAATACAGGATTATTCAGGCGAAATCTATCATTTTCAACAAAAAAAAAAAACAAGTAGAGTCATCTTTAAGCCCTTTTCTGACTCCTAAAACATGAAAAGATTGCTGAGCGTTTCTTTTACACTCGTTAAAACGGAATTAAAAGACGGTCCACTTACAGCTCTTTTCCGACCGTAAAAACATGAAAATATTGCCGGATTTTTGTCGTTTCAAATTCGATATTGGTTATTAAACGACGTGTCGTTGATCGCTTTTTTACTTTTTCAGGTCAGTGACACTAATAACGAAAAGTACTCCTTGGTCGTAAAAGATCAAGCGGTTCTCTCAAGTATTATTTTATACTTTTTCGGACTTGGGAGATCCAAATTTACGAAAAAGGTCAACCCTAGAGTTTTCTTAAGTTTTTTCAGTCTCTCTAAAATTGAAAAACGCCGAGTTTCTCCTATACTGGACTCGTTAAAATTTCACAGTAAAGGACCTGTTCAATTACAAACAGGAACAAACCACTCCTTCTTAGGGTTCGAATTTAAACTATGTTGGACTCATCCGAAGGATGAGCTTATAATCAAGCAAATGTTATCCTCCTCAAGCTTGTCAAAAATAAAGAGGTACTTGCGAGAAATGGTGGGGGAAAAGAGAGAAAAATGAGTCTCTTTGTCATACTTTGTAACCCCTCTTGAACAAGACACTTTTATTCACCTGGGTTGGGAAATCCTTTGCCTAACAGTTGATCAAACCACATTGAAAGTCTTCAACGGGTTTCTGGGTATTAACTTTGGGTCAATTGTCACCAAACCATCTGTCGTGTCATTATGTGTTCAAGAGGTCACTGCCAATAAACCATTCATCTGCAAAATATCTGTCATCCATCTTGACCATCCCTGAGTCATTCCTTGCAATAAAATTTCTTCAATTTGATCTATGATTTCGTGTTGTGGGCTTCCCTGCAACGGATCACTTTCTATCGACTTCAATTCATTATCTAGAAAGATGATCTAGAGATCATCAGTACCTTGGGATCTGCATGCCTCAATGGCAGGTTTCTCGCCTTTGACGATAGTTTACATCATTGACTTTCGATCAAAGGATTCCATGATATGTTCGACATCAACACATTTACTCACATCTCATGGATTGTACTGAGTACTTTGAGAGCCATTGACATCACTGGTGGTTTCTCTCACACTTGTTAACAGTTTACATCATTGACTGGTAATCAAGTGGTTTCTACCATGTTTGACATCAACACATTTATTCGCATGGATAGGATCGTACTATTTCGGGAAGTAGAAATGAAGACCCTGGATCTAGTTTCCACCATCCAGGCTGCGAGGAATTTTGTACTCATTATGTTGTGGACTATTCATAAAAGATGGCTGCGTCCATACTGTGTTCACATGAGTCTATACTTATGATGTCTTACAAGATCATTCCTATATCAGAGCAGTAGATAGATTTCTAGTTAGATTTGATCTGAGTATGGGAATGCCTACCTCAGCGATGATATGATCTCATATATATATATCTTGCATTGAATGTTTTTACAGGTTCCGATCGGGCTCTCCACAAGATAATCCTCGAAATGATAAAGTACTTCACTCTTCCTATATGAAAAATGAAATCCTCATCTACTACAGACTTTGCACTTTAGGGGGCAATCTGTTACACAAAAATATCGTCACCATGATTATTTGCAGTCAGTATGGGTCTATCATCACTTGTACTGTCCTCCTAAGCAAGTATAGAACCTCAGCTCTTCAAATCAAGCTTTGGAAGTGGGAGAAAGACATTAGAAATCAATGTAACTCTGGTTCTGCACTTTCTCCCATGGTCACCTGCGGTCCCGCACCTACTGTGTACAAAAGTTGTGTACCTACCCGCTCTGTTCCTAACGGTGCAGGTGCGGACCCCTGTGAAAGTCAAAAGGCACAATTTTTATCTTAAAAAACTCACTTTGGGTTAATTCTAGAGTTTTCTAGAAGGAATTTTGACATGGATTGTTCGCCCTAAGGTGGTTCATGCATCCCAAAAGAGAAGGAGCTAATCCCTTGACTAAAGGAGCTATCCCTTTGAAGGAGGGATTTATCCCTTTTGAAGGAGGACCTAGTAACTTCCCTCCTTTGCACTAGTTCATCTCAGTGTTGCTGACATGTTTAAGAGAAGTCATCTAGTCAAAATTCATCCTTTTCAATACCATAAACCTTCATTTTCATGACCGTCATTCCTGAACCTTCTGTCATCAGTCAAATTCAATCTCCAAAATAATTACACTCATTTTGTGTCATTGACGTGGGATACATCATGGCCCTCCTGCGACGAGTCGCTTCTTGTTGACATCAACACATCATCCAAGAAGTTGACCTAGAAACACCCTTCTAGTACCTTGAGGCTTGCATACATCAATGGCAAGTTTCTCGCTTCTGGTGATAGGTTGACATCATTGGCCTTCGACCGAAAGACTTTGTATGGTTTTTGGAATCAAATCATCTATTCACACCATTCAGAATGTATTGTTGTACCTTGAGGATCATTATCATTATCATTATATGTGATTTCTCTCGCATCTATTAATGGATTACAACATTGGCTAGTAATCATACGGTGTCTTCCCATGTTTGACTTCAGATCACATATTCACATGGTTAGAGTCATACTTGAGTGAATGATGGAACGAGATAGCAGACCCTGGATATAGTTTCATCCATCCAGGTTGTGATTTTAGGAGTACTAAATCATATGTATAATGGCTTTACATTGATGGTCATTCTAATCATGGGTCGATATCTTTAGATGACTGTCTATGTACATGTAATGGAATTTTATAAGCTGAGCATGGGTATGACTTCCCTCAAAAAATTCATTTAAAAATCAAATATCATGATATATGTATTGTAATTGATGTAGGTCACCTTCCACTTCGAAACATCTTCATCACATCATAAAGCATTTCATTCGACATTTGCATTTTTTTACATCATTATTTATGGGGCAGCTATTACATATCCATTTGGGCACCTCACTCCTGTCATCCAGATCAATGTTTTAGGGCTCATCAAACCCTAATTTCATTTGCTACATGCCCTAAACAAGTCCCCCTTTTGAATGCCTGCTTCCTAGACAGTTTCATGACTTGAAGACATCCTGAAATGACCTCTAGAAGGACCAGTGAAGGTAGGCCCATGTAAGGGTGTATTGCAGATCACTTAGGCCTTATTTCTCCTGCGCTGGGTGAGATTTAGTGAAATTCACACAGGGTTTGGGGAATATTCTTATCTCTTGGAGTCATTTAGAAGTTTCCCTCACTTATCAACACCTATGAGCTTAAAATGGATGAGGAATGAGTTAAGATGCATCCTATCCTCTCATTCCTTCCTCCATGGAACTAATTCTAAGTATGGAAGGCCACTCAATATCCCCATTTATGACATAACCTCCTTCATCCTCCTATAAATTGAACACTCATATAAGTGATTAGGGGATGGACTATGTTGAATTGTAAGGAGATAATGTTGCTATGAGAATTGACTTTGAGACATGTATTGTTATGCTACAAGTTTGTCATTCTTTTGATGTGATGTGGATGGGATCCAAGCTGGAGGAGTGACTTCGAATCAAACTTGATGGTTGTAATTCCTTATTCTATTCAATAAAGTGTTTGAACCTTTTTCCCATATGCTTATCTTGTTATATCATGCTTATATGCGTGAATGTATCTGATTCCATTTACTTGTATTCAATAGATATTTTGCTTTGATCATTTCTTTGTCTTCTTCTGATGTTTACAGGCACTTCTCAAGCATGTTAAGTAAGAGAAGGAGCGACGGTATCGATACAAAGGAGACAAGAGGAAAGAGGAGCTACAAGTAGGTCTTCTCATCTTCTTTGTCTTATCTATTTCTTATAGGAAAAGGATAAAGTGCTTTAAACTGTTGTTCAAGATATGGCTACTTATCTAGGGAATTAATATTTATCCGTAGATACCAAATTCTCCAAAACAAATCTCCTCCTTTGAAAGGATGCAAGAAGGCATAAGTCACACTAGATGAAATCAACACAATATGTCCTCATATGAAGTATGATGTGGTTGAATACAATATAGAAACTATTATTGAAATCTCCTGGGAATGGAATGTGTGAGGAAGGAAGAGATCGTGAGATAAGTGACCATGATGAAGGAAATCAACATCCAAAATACCAAGAAGATTTCACTAGGAAATATCCTGAAAAGATATGAATACTCTAATGAAAGTTTGAAAAAGATGAAGACCACTGACAATGGATATCTTTGGGTGATGTGTCAATATGTGTGTATGATGATGATACCTACAAGACGATGTCATGATGAAGAGCCATCTCAAAACGTATGATTTCATTTAATATGATGTTTTGATTTCTTGAATAATATTTGGATAATGGAGGGCTACTCGAACAAGAGTTGTAAATACAAGTACAACTAGCATTCATGTGGTGGATGGAAGAATCATTATGAGAAATAATTAGTCATATAACAAAGGTTCTAGATATGAAGAAGGTCACTTTCCATGAAGAAAGGAATGGGATTATGAACTAAGGAGGAAAGTGATCGATGGTTGTTGTCCTATAAGGAGGAATCTCAATTGATTTTCATGACAACAAGGAGAGATGTTGATCGTGCAGCTCAAGCACCCACGAAGAAGAACTTTTTGATGTATAGAAGAGTCCCTAGCTAAGAGGGAGCTTTGACAGGTGCCTGATCAAGAGGGATCTTGGATTTGATCACCCCTTATTAAAAATGAGTGACAATTGTGTTTTTCTATTTCATGTGCCATGCACTGGACTAGTACTAACAACCATAGGTCTAAGTGAAGGCCATAAAGAGAAATATAGACACATGATATCCTCCCTAGTTGAGAGGGAGAGATAGAAACAACATTCTTGTCTTTACTTTGGAAGAAAGAATGGAGGATTGGTAATCATCTGGCATCAAATTCTCTTTGAAGATGTGCAGGTCATCAAAGAGAAGAATAGGGAAGAGGACCGATATTCTTTGAGGGCTAGGAACCTAAGATAATAATAGTCCTATAAGGTCATACTCAATAAACACCTAGGTGGGTATGTACCTTTAGGGACAGTGATGAAGGTGTCTATGGTCATTGGTCTCGCCATCATTGTGCTCTTATCTAATGAGATATAGAGCTGTCAGTCAAGGCCTTGTTGTGGAAACAATGTTGGTTACTTTGATGCTATATAGATGGGTTACCAATTTGATTTTTCCTATGATAAATTCTTTAGATTGAGAATGACCAAGTACCATCATGAATACCTCTATAGTTAAGATGGAGTGTTGAAGAAAGTGTAACTAGGTTCAGCCTTCATGACATTGTAATTATGATTTATAAGAAAATAAATTTATTATGTGTAATTGCATGTGTTTCATGAGAAAGAGGTTTATTTATTAGTGGCCCCCAATGAGAGCCATATCATAAGTCAAAGAGTCAATGTCATGTATTCATAATCTCTTCTTGAACATGAGAAAAATATGAGTCTATAGAAATGACAAGTAACCCTTCAAGACAAGCACAAGAAGAAGTCTGCAAGATAAATGATGAAGAAGACAGTCATTTCATCCTCAAAGCATATATAAATTTCATGTAGGCTCAATAAAAGAGACGCGTTGTTTCACATTGACATGACGGCTAAATATGGGAGACATAACCACTATAAATAGGCGTTAAGGTTCAGAATTACAGTCAAATAATTTTAGACAGCTCTACAACTTCGGTAAATTAGAGTGGCTTAAAATCTCTATCAAGTATAAGCATAGTGGATTAGAACCTCGGTGAGTACAGTGGGTCTACATTTCTCAAATGGTCATCATGATTCCAGTGTCGGTGTAGGGAAGATCTTAGTGCAGGGAAGAACACTATCACAGTCTTGGTGGACCTATCTCCTAACAATATTTGCATATATATGATAAGAAATATCTCGGGAAACCTCACTATCTCAACATACATTCTAGGTGTAATCTTAGTATTATTGACTCGACATATGTAGGATCATAGTGATCCCACAGTTTCACTCACAGTCTCAACATACTTGTCATGAAATACATTCCTGGCATGCTCGGAGTAATCACATAAACACAGTCAAGATTTCAATGAATACAAGGTTAGTATAGAGACATGTTTGACATGATGATGATCTCAGTAAGAATGCATACACTAGGGGAATTTTGAGGTCTAAAATGGGTCTCCTAAGGAAATTATAAAATAATAGTGGAAATAATAAAATAAGATAAGATTACATCATCAAATTTTAGAGGGAAAAAGGAAAAAACTTGTTTTCAACTTATCTCCCTATGGGTTTACTTAAATTTCAAGTGGCAACACTCATTGGATGAAAAATATGATTCCTAATCAAGTAATACCCATTTTTCACACTTTCGATGGACCCTACTCCATGAAAATTGAGAAAAACATGAAAAATGTTATTGCAATCATGTTTTTTCATGTATTCCTCATTTTTCATGTAGCAGGGTCCTTTGAAAGTATGAAACATGGGTACTCCTTAGATGAGGAATTAAATTTTGCATCCAACGAGTACTCCTGCTCGAAATTTCACAAAACCTTAAATAGATAAGTGGAAAATATGAGTTGAAAAACTAGTTTTATTATTTTAATATTTTTTAATATTTTTATTTTTTTACTCCAAAAATGGTGAATCATCACCCATGGTTGACATCAGCATATTGAATCCTATTGTTTATTACAAAGTTTATTTTGGTTCTACATTTTTCATAGGAGGCCCATTTTAGACCTCAAAAGTCTCCTAATGAATGAAGATGGAGGTATCGTGCAACAATCATCTCAGTGAAGGTGGAGGAATATTGATCAAGGTGAAGTAGTAGTGTTGATGATGATCTCATCAGTAAGAAGAAGATTGGTGTCTTGGTATTGGAGTGGCCTAGTAGGTCAAGGGTCACAATCATGGTATTCGTCAATTGGAATCACTATAAGAAGAATTTTGTGTGGGTTTTCCTCTCCAACAGGGAGAAGGTTTTGGCCCTACAAGGATGCCAACATCTTGTGTTATTGTCTCTTTGTTTGATAGCTATTTAATGAACTAATGAAGACACACTCTAATAATTATAAGTGGATATTGGAATAAGAATAAAAATTTAAAAACACCTCACAAATAGTTTTCACGACTAGAAGAATCTGATTAACCATAAATGCCATAGATTCTTCAACAGGCCTAAGGCTAGATACATAAAGGAAACCATGAGAATACTAAACAATGGAGGTTCCCAACTACAAAGGTTGATAATGAGAGACTAATAAGTGAAAAACAAAAAATTAACACTTAGATTTTATAGAGAGTAAAAATTTATATATAGGAAGAACCAGAGATGTGATACTAGCTAGGTAGAGGAACATGACTCATAAGTTATGAGGAAGGATGCTAGAGATATGGGAACTCCAGGAGTGCTATTGGGTAGCATCATCATTCATCAAGGAAATAAAATCAAATATATTATGTTTCCATAGAATCAGGAAGTATTTCAAGTGAGGTAACCAATAAGGAGACCTAACCTAGATACTTTGAAACGAGATCTCAAGAATTTCAAATCTCCCACATTTAATGGTGAGCATGAAAAAGGACATAAGGTTGAAGCTTGGCTATTAAAAGTGAGAAAATATTCAACTACACAATTACTCATCTAATTTAGAGGCATTAATTGCAATCTACGACTCGAAGGGAAAATAAAATTTGTGGTGGAAATAGCTCAAATAAGTACGACATCTAGATAACTTGTAGATCTCATGGAGGAATTTTAAAAAGTAATTCCAAAGGAAATACATATATGAACATTACTATTAAAATAAAATGAAAGATTTATTCGAATTCAAGTTAGGGAAGATAAAAATGGAATAATATGGTAAAAAATTCACTCAATTGTTGGAGTATGTTGACTTTATAATTGATGAAAAGCTAAACATATAGAGATTCGTGGACTTGTTTCCACCATTTTATGGTGAAATAATCAAACTTGATGAACCAAATAATTTGGATGAAGCTATGAGGAACACAAAGTACCTCTATGAGCAAGGGAAAAATAAAATATCCTTCTAAAATACTTGGGATGACAGGAAAAGAACTGACATAGAGCAAAGGAAGAATGGGTTTAAACCCTCATTTACAATTCTCAAGAAAATAAACAAACTTAACCATTCCATAGTGAACCAAACATGGGGTCTATTTATTGAGTAGGAGAACAATATTTTAGCCCATTAGGCATTGTCGTTGCAAAGGCGGTCATATGTATAGGGAATGCCCTTATAAAGAAGGAAAAATGATGACTATAGATCACATCCAAGAAGTGGATATAGTGGAGGACATGAGTAGAAGAATTCCCAAGATCTATTGATTTTAGGCAGCTAAACAAGTCACAATGAAGAATAAATAACCCTTGCTGAGAATAGATGACTTATTTGACTAGCTTGGGTGAGATAAGGTGTTTTCAAAAGTTGATATTAGATTAGAATATCATCATGTCAGGGTGAAGGAAAAGGACATCAATAAAATGACATTTCAAACTTGATATGGGAATTATGAGCTCACAATAGTACCGTTTGGGCTATGTAATGCACCATGTGTTTTTATGTGCCTCATGAATGGCACTTTTCAGGATTATTTGGACACGTTTGTTATTATATTCTTGGATGACATCCTAATGTATGCAAAATTTAAGCAATAGATTGAACAACATTTGAGGATGGTGTTATAAGTACTTAGAGATCATAAAATATATGCCAACCTAAGTAAGTTCTCATTCAGTAGAAGGAAAATTCATTATCCAGGTCATATCAAATTAGAGGAAGGGATGGCAGTAGACCTAGAAAATAGTATTGTAATCAAAGAGTGGAAAACACCAAATAATATTATAGAGATGAGATATTTCATGGTTCTATCAGGCTACCATAGAATATTAATTGAGGGATTCTCCAAAATAGCCCCCCTGTCACTCCCATGTGAATGAAAGGTCTAAAATTTGAATGGTTTCATAAATGTGAAGAGGAATTTTAGCATTTAAAAATGATGTCAACAAGTAAACCTATATTGAAACACCTAAATTTAAGATAGCTAATTCAATTGAATGTTTCATTGTGTGCAAATATGCATGTAAGGAGGGGCTTGGAGGAATTATTAGGAAAAATGGGCATGTGAAATGTTATTGTTGGAAATAATACTGAGAGGGGGGGGGGGGGGGTGAATCAGTATTATCAGATCAATAATATTTTTCAAATTTCATGCTCAGAAACATATACGCTACTTCAGTTAAGTGAACCCGCGTGTACACGCTACTGTGTCTAAAGCAACTAGCGTATATCCAGAAATCTTATGATTCAGTTAGCTTATCTTCAGTAAATGCATCAGAACATTATTAACCATATTAACAGGAAACAGGTGCAGTATAACAGAACAGATCATCACACAAAAGCCACACACATGAACACCATGATATAAGGTGGAAACCCAATGTGGGTGAAAACCACCTGCTGCAATTCGTCTCTTTCTTCTTTAATAAGAAACTTCTTTTACAATGTACTGGTGCAGTCATTTACCAGCATGCAGGCTACAACCTGCAGAGTGCTAAAACCCTCATAGCTCTTGTACTAGCTGATCCATTTACTAGTACATAGGTGCCAACCCTAGAAAAGGCTACAACCTTCACTCGTTTTCCAGCTGCTCCTGGAAGGGAGCTACAACCCCCTGGCTCTTGTACTGGCTGATATGTTTACCAGTACGTAGGTGCTGGCCTACGATCTTCCCGGGACCACATTTCATACATTTTCATACAGGATCCATAAGACAATCACCATTGTAGTACAACCTGCATCATCAATCATTGAAACACCCAATACTGAATCACTGAAACCCTGTCAACAACATCATAACAACAACCAGATCCAACTCCATCTTCAAATATCATACTTCACATTGTATACGCTACTTGGATGAACCCAACCTGCATGTATACGCTCTTTTACCAAAACCAACCTGCGTACAGATCTGCAAATTCAAGCTTAAAACTCTGCAACTATATCAGACATCAAAACATACCCAGATCATAATAATAAACATGCGTCAGTAGATATAGTCTATCCACAGTCAAACCATATGAAGATAATCATTCCAAGCCTTGAGATCTCGTTCCATCATCCTCCACATGAGTGAAACCTTGGTCCAGATCACCAACCCATAACCAGCATTTGGATCTCACATTTCCTCAGATTTTCATCACTCACACACACTCATCACATCATCTGGCCTAATGATCTTCTCCTTATATAGGTTTAGGCCCTTCACAATACCACGGTCCAAAACCATAGTAACACAATACCATCAACTTCAAAACTAGGGATCAACACGTCCGTCAAGACACCATGGTCCAAAACCATAGGCACAACTTCCAAGGACTAACCATCACGGACCAAAGATACGTTTTCCACATGTACGCGCTTTTACTGAAGCCAACCTGCATGTACATGCTGATTCTCCTTAATGAACCTGCGTATATCTCTTTCTTGTCCTGCTGTACTAAGATCTGTCCTCTGATTAAGTTGCCATCACCTGTACCTGCCTTTGAGTGAGTTGCCATCAAGGACAACACTTGTATCATAATGCCAAAAATCTCCCCCTTTGGACTTGATGGCAACCACCACACCAAGTCACTCTCCCCCTTTGACATCAAGGGCAAAGGGCGGACCAAGATATTCTCCTCTTTGGTATACTTTTTGCTGTACATACTCCCCCTGAGTACCTGCTGAAATATCCAAATGTGCTCCCCATTTTTATATGCCAAAGTGTACCAATCTGTCCATGCTCCCCCTGAGTACATGCTGAATTTTCTGATTTGGCTCCCCTTTGTATTAATCCATCCATGCTCCCCCTGAGCAGATGCAGGTTCTAAGACCAGCCATTCATTCAAGACCATGACTATCATTCATCATATATGATCTGTACCATAAGCAACAGCCTGCAATACCATTCCTTTGATCAAACAGCAAGATGTATCATTTAGCTTCATATACTTTAACAACAACTTCTAACCATAATGCCAACAATGCATTATTTGAAGTATATGCTCCCCCTGAGCCTGTGCCATCTGTAGTTAGATCTAATCATGCATACATTAGTAATAAGCATCAAGACATCATCATCATTAAGTTAGGATTAAAACATTTCTAACATATTACAAGTATCAAGACATTTCCAGACATCCTCAGCAGACTGTAATTGTTAACCAATAGAGCAAATACTGGACTGAATCATATCAGACCCCTTTCTGAGCCTATCCCCACTACTTTTCTTCAGACTGACCTATACGCTCTTTTGCAGTGTGAAACTCGCGTGTATACGTGGCTTCTCTTCATTAAACTTGCGTATGAGAATTAGAACATTGAATTTTTACACCTTTAGCTCCCCTTGAGTCTGTTATGTCTGTGCTGTGCTGAGTACATTGTGTTGTGCCACATCTTTCTGACTGAGCTTCCTTCTTCTTCCATATCTTCAAGCATGTTGATGATTTCTTCTTATCATGAGCTTTTTTCCTGCAATCTTTTGCTTTATGTCCAAACTTGTTACATGCATAACATCTTACATGTTTCATATTCCTCCTATAGCAATCAACAGCTTTGTGGCCAAATATATTGCAAGACAAGCAATATCCATTATAGTACCTTAACTGTGATGATCTTTCTGCATGATGGTCTTGAAACCTTCTTCTTCTACATATGGCTGCAACATGTCCAAGATTATGATATACATGGCATTCAACATTATTCATGGGAGGAGTAAAAGATTTTCTTTGAGGAGTCTCTTTCCTTGATTGTTGATGGAGTTGTCCTTTCATCTCCTTGTTGAGCCTTTCAGATTTTGCATTAGAGATTCTTGTCTTACTTTGTGAACCAGATTCATCTTCAATAGACTCATGAAAACCAAGACCAGTTTTGATAGCAAGGGACCTTTGACTACTAAGAATATCATCCAAGATCTTAGTACTATCTTGAAATCGTAATAGTTTATCTTTTTCTTCTAATTTACTTTTCAAGATTTTTACCTCAACTTGATGTTGTTCTTCTTTTTCCAGACATTGCTTCTTCAAGGTCTCTTCAGCTTTCCTTCCTTCATCCAGCTGATGCCTTAGTTTGAGGATCTCGTTTTCTTGCTCTTTATTCAGCGCTAGCAGCATTTGTCGAATTCTGGAGGCACATTCCAACTGATCTTCTAATCTGATGATTTCTTCTTTGAGGGAATTCTCCTTTTTGCTAGGTAGATCTTGCTGATCTATGGTTTGATCTGATACTTCATTTGTTTGTCCATCTTCATTCTGAGGTGATTCAGGATCTGAATTCTTGCTTCCACTCAACGGCAGGTTGTCATTGTTCCTTTGAGCTGTCTTCTTCTTCTGACGTGCTTTCTTCCCCATTGTTCTACGAATCTCCTTCAAGCGATCAAGCTTCTCTGAAGGACCTGCTCTGATACCAATTGTTGGAAATAATACTGAGAGGGGGGGGGGGTGAATCAGTATTATCAGATCAATAATATTTTTCAAATTTCATGCTTAGAAACATATACGCTACTTCAGTTAAGTGAACCTGTGTGTACACGCTACTATGTCTAAAGCAACTAGCGTATATCCAGAAATCTTATGATTCAGTTAGCTTATCTTCAGTAAATGCATCAGAACATTATTAACCATATTAACAGGAAACAGGTGCAGTATAACAGAACAGATCATCACACAAAAGCCACACACATGAACACCATGATATAAGGTGGAAACCCAATGTGGGTGAAAACCACCCGCTGCAATTCGTCTCTTTCTTCTTTAATAAGAAACTTCTTTTACAATGTACTAGTGCAGTCATTTACCAGCATGCAGGCTACAACCTGCAGAGGGCTACAACCCTCATAGCTCTTGTACTAGCTGATCCATTTACTAGTACGTAGGTGCCAACCCTACAGAAGGCTACAACCTTCACTCATTTTCCAGCTGCTCCTGGAAGGGAGCTACAACCCCCTGCCTCTTGTAATGGCTGATATGTTTACCAGTACGTAGGTGCCAGCCTACGATCTTCCCGGGACCACGTTTCATACATTTTCATACTGGATCCATAAGACAATCACCATTGTAGTACAACCTGCATCATCAATCACTGAAACACCCAATACTGAATCATTGAAACCTTGTCAACAACATCATAACAACAACCAGATCCAACTCCATCTTCAAATATCATACTTCATATTGTATACGCTACTTGGATGAACCCAACCTGCGTGTATACGCTCTTTTACCAAAATCAACCTGCGTACAGATCTGCAAATTCAAGCTTAAAACTCTGCACCGATATCAGACATCAAAACATACCTAGATCATAATAATAAACACGCGTCAGTAGATCTAGTCTATCCACAGTCAAACCATATGAAGATAATCATCCCAAGCCTTGAGATCTCGTTCCATCATCCTCCACATGAGTGAAACCTTGGTTCAGATCACCAACCCATAACCAGCATTTGGATCTCACACTTCCTAAGATTTTCATCACTCACACACACTCATCACATCATCTGGCCTAATGATCTTCTCCTTATATAGGTTTAGGCCCTTCACAATACCACGGTCCAAAACCATAGTAACACAATACCATCAACTTCAAAACTAGGGATCAACACGTCCGTCGAGACACCATGGTCCAAAACCATAGGCACAACTTCCAAGGACTAACCCCCACGGACCAAAGATAAGTTTTCCACATGTACGCGCTTTTACTGAAGCCAACCTGCGTGTACACGCTGATTCTCCTTAATGAACCTGCGTATATCTCTTTCTTGTCCTGCTGTACTAAGATCTGTCCTCTGATTAAGTTTCCATCACCTGTACCTGCCTCTGAGTGAGTTGCCATCAAGGACAACACTTGTATCATAATGCCAACAGTTATGAATCAACGAAATTGAAGGAGTATGAAAAGAGATATTCCACTCATGATTTGTAGCTATCAGCCACTATACATGCCTTAAAAATATGGTCGCATTACCTCATGGGGAAAGGTTTGAATCAAAAACTCAGCATATTGGTTTGAAGCATTTATTTGAATATCCAAATCTAAATGACACACAAATTAGATTACTATAATTCTTTTCTTATTATGACTTAGAAATTAAGCAAATAAAATGTAGGGAAAATAAGGTGTTTGATTCCCTTAGTATAAGTTTGCATACAATGTGTGATAATGCCATAAGTATATATAAATACAATTTAAAAATCATAATTTTATAGGCTAGAAATTCATATTAGCAATACATGGAAATAGAAAGAAACCTACGATAAGATAAATTACAGCTAAAGTAAAATAATTATGAAATAGGAAAAGATGGAATTATGTTCCATAATGGTAGGATTTATGTGTTTAATTCCTAGGGGGAGTAAAATTTAATGTTGAATTATATGCATAGGGCACCTTACGCTAGACATCCACGATACCAACAGACAATATAAGCAATCAAGAAACAATACCTTTGGTTGAGTATGGAAAAAGGGGTGGTTAATTATATATCTAGGTGTTTGGAATGCCAAAAGGTTAATGTTGAACGTTGATACCAAGTTAGATTTCTACAACCAATACCCATTCCTGAGTGGAAATAGAAAATTAATTTTATTGATTTTGTTATAGATTTATCTAAAACTATGAGGAACATGATTCCATCATGGTATTGTGGAAAAAATAACTAGGGCTTCCCTCTTTATTTCAATGAACTCCGCACATAAGGTAACAAATTTTGATGATGTTTACATGAAACAAATTTCTAGCCTACATAGTGTGCCGAAGGAAATTATTTTAGGCATAGATCCCAAGTGTACATATATCTATTGGATAGGTTTATTTAAATGGTTTGGAACTGGTTTAAAATTTATCAGGGAATGAAATCCACATTAATATGGTTAAATAGAAAGAGTAAATCACATTATTCAAGATATTCTAAGGATGTTTGTGATTGAAATCCTATCGAAATGAGAGGCATATTTACACTTGGTGGAGTTCTCTTATAATAATGTGTACCAAACATCTTTGAAGATGGAACCATTTGAAGCCTTATATTGTAGAAAATGAAACACAACTATGATTCGAGATAATCCAATTGATAGGGTCCTTGTCAGTGCACAATTACTTAGGGAAATGGAAGATCAATTAGTAAATTAAAATAGAATATGAAGGTTGTCAATGATATTTCTGTTGCTAGTGAAGCCTCTAGGTTCATGTGGAATTGAGAGAGAGCTTATTATGGGTATAATATTGGCATAAACTATGAAAATATGAATGTGAACCCTTTTTTGATTATATTAGTTATGATTGGCTAGAGATAAAGATGACATGAGGTCAAATTCAAGCTATATGTTCATGTTGGATTTTATAGTGTATGTTGGGCATGGAATCCCCTCAAGGCATGTTTTGGGGTTCGAAGCCAACTTTTGACCCAATATTGTTGTAAATACTCTGCGAATTGCGGGCATGAAGCATGAAATGTATGATAAAGTCACAAGGTTGTCTGCCCTACTCTTGTAATGTAATGTCGGCCTACCCATCATCCGCAGACAATGGGATTGGATAAATAGAGTGAGGCTCTAAGTGTAAAAGGGAGGGAAGTAATAGATGGAAATGTAGAAGCGAAGAGAAAGAGTCTAAGTGTCTAAGTGTATCTTGGGTTGTAGAGTAGGAGAAGGCTCCGCAGCTAAGTGCATAGAGGCCTAGTAGTCTGCAGCTGAGTGCGCAGACCCCTGCAGCTGAGTGCACAAGGTGGAGTCGACTCTGTAACCGAGGAAGATAATAAAAAAGGGAAGTTTAATCTTAATTCCATGTATCTATTCTTGAGTTATTACATGTTTGATATAAATTGCAATTATACTGTTTATTTATTGCACACACTTGTATGAATTACTTAGATTGCTAAGTATAAATTAATGCATACAAGTAGGTTGAGTTAATAAGCTAACAGTGGAATACTAGTAAGGGATTGGGTAATAACAATGTTCGGCCCCTGAGTAGGGCTCTGCGGAGGAAACATCTTAGGTTGTGAGGTATGAGTAAGTGCGTGTAGTGACGTGCGTGTAGGGTCAAACCGCGAACCACTTGAACTCATCAGACATCTCCAGGGTGTGGAAACCTAGTTCTAGAACCCTCCCATACTACCTTGGGTGAGACCTCAGTCCGTGCCTCACGGTCTGTTGCCGAAAGGGCCAGTAGTATCGGGATTTGTTTGGCTAAATCACCTCTGAACCTGGGTCAGGCCCCAACAAGCCAACAAATGGTTCCATTGCCAAGACCATGATCTGTATAAGGGATGTTTGATGTTGCGTCATTGGAATCTGAAAAAGAAATAAATTGAAGACTGGTTGGATAGAAAGATTCACGAGTTTGCAGTGCAGGAAAACATGAATCCGCAAGTATCGAAGGAACGGTGGTTAGAGTGCTACTTATATATGGAAATCCATGAAATTTTCTTTGCATCCTTTCCCTCTGAGTTTTATGAGTGGATCACAAAGCTAGCAGATAGTCAAGGAAGGTATATGCTTGACAAACCTATTGTGTGGACTCCAGAGTTGGTGTGCAGACTAGAAGCATTGAAGGATAAGATCGCACATGCTGTGGACCATTGGCTCGATCGAATTATGGGAGGGTTTATCACTGAGTTTGAGGTAGATACTTCAGTCAGCTACAACAAGGCGGAACAACGCTTCCTCAAAGGACCACGAGGTAAGTACATTAAATATTTGAACTCTTGGATTGAAATGCTACTGTGTGAAAAGCGGGTTATACGAATAAATTGATGTTTGGGGCTATGCGAAGTGGGAGGATCTATAGAAACGAACGTAGCACAGAGATAGAAACTAGCGATTTGATTTTGCCTCAGTGAGAAAGTGAGGAATAACTCACAAAGGTTTCACCAAGAAGTGCGATCAGTTTGATAAGGTAGTGAATTCTGCACATACCACCCCCACCTACACCACCACCAGTGTCACCATCTTCACCCCCATCTCTGCCCACACCACCTCTACCACCACCATAGTTCAATATGGCGAGCGCAATAAAGTTGTTGGTGTTCAAAGGAATAGGGAACGAAGATTTGGACCAATTTTGGTTCTTGGTAAAGGTTGTATGGGAAGCGCAAGGAGTCAAGAATGACAACATAAATAAGGCAACGCTGGTAAGCGCATTGTAGGATCACACACAGATGTGGTACATTAAGCATTCCAATGACAATCTGAATGCAGGGATCGTGGATATCCAAGCTATGCTGAACAGGGAATTTAGCAGACCAAAATCAGAGACACAATCGATTATCGAGTTTAAGGAAATCGCGATGCTTCCAGGCGAGACAGTGTGGGAGCTGGATCAGAGATTGAAGGGTATGATTCACAAAGCCAACATGACCTTGATGGATGGGCAACACCGCGCATTGTTTGAAGCATCTCTAACGCCGCATCTAAGGACCGAACTATCTCAGCAAAAGTTATCCACCCAGGCCGAAGCTTTGGAGATTGCAATGAGACTGCAAGAGACCCCAATAGAAGATCCTAGTCTGGGAGTTGAACAGATCCACACGTAGTTGAAAAACCTATGTCTGGAGATGCAGAGTTTGAAACAGGACATGAGAACTCACCCAGAAGCATGCGAGGAGGCATGGTGCATTAAGTGTAAAGGTCAGGGACATGACAAGGACCATTTTCTAGTTTTCGCAAACTACCTGGTGGGAGGATGGCCAATGCAATTGAGACCAGAGGCATAAGTATGACTGAGAGTGACGCTTGCATTATGGTGTGTGATTTGTTAGATAGGAGGGAAGCATGCTACAGATAACTACCACCTATTACAAAAGTATATGTAGATGTCCCAGCAGTTGTTCTGTAGCTTCTGCAAATTAGTAGGCCATGATGAGCACACCTATAGAAGTTATGAACTGATGATGGATCAGACTCCTACCTACAGAGTTCAAACCAAAACACGAGCCATCAATCAAAATGCAGGGATGGTGCACACTGGATTTCAGGGGTGCAGATGAGGTCGTGGTGGAATGGGACCAGGAAGGGGTCACAGATAACTGATTTGTTACAATTGCGGAGGGCCAGGGCATTATGCGCGTGATTTTACAAATGCAACGAGAGCATCATGTTTATATTGTACCCAATTTGATCATGATATGGAGGAATGACCCACACTGATATCGAGGTTGCACGATAAAGGAACGATCTAACCCCCACCAACTTAGAATTTGTAAATGATGAGGTTTGAGACATGCGAAGAGGACCTGAATGTAAACATAATGATCCGAAGCAGTATCACGATAGGGGATGACAAGGGCAAGCAGCCCAAAGAGAGTTCTTGGGTTTGCAAGGCTCCAACAAAGGAACTAGAGTTCGATTTTGAGCGCGTGAAGCATACATTCATGGGAGATAAGAAGAACTTCACGGAGGAAATAGAACGATGGAAAAACCGTTTACACGAGGTAACCATGCTCAATTGCAACATGATGGTAAGATCACTACACTGTGTGATGATAGAGGTAAGAGATCTACCTGTGTATGATGGGTTGAGCGAAGTGGATGATTTCCTGACCAAATTTGAAAGAGAAGTACCAGAACAACAATGTTTTGACGCTCTGAAATTGGCACTGCGTGCTACGCCTACAAGATGGTGGGGTATGCACCAACAGAATTTTGAGGAATGGTGGGAATGCTAAAGCATGATTCTCATATGGTTTGGGAAGCCTTAGATGAGGATGAAAGTTGGGGATGACGGATGAAACAGCCTACACACCCACCTCTCTAGATAGGTACAGGTGTATGGTATGTGACCTGAATGAACACACACCATCCTCACGATAGGACACATGACCAACAAGTAGGAGCAGGCAAGATGATGATGCGAATGGCGAAGTATTATAAGACCAGACACGCCAAACATTATCCATGTGGAAGCCTTTGACAAAGTATGCAAAGTACTAAACACGGTCTACCATGTGAGACGCACTAATTGGGATCTACGCATACCAATCGTTCTATGGGTTTATAATACCATGTGCAAAACCCTGACCATGTAGGCACTTTCAATGCTAAAGTATGAAGTAGATTCTATAATTACTATGGAGCAGGCAAAGCCTAGCCCAAGCATGAAAACACATGTAGATCCAATGGTTCACGAAGCCTGGAAAGAAGAAATCACACAACCACAAGAGATAGTACACATGAGACTTAAGGAAGACATCCAACAGGGAAATATTAGACTCCGCGAGCTTGAAGAAGAAAGGGTACAGTTAAGAGAGAAAAGCACTTTTGTGTACGTGGAGGTCGAGAATCTAGAAGACAAGATAAAGGAAGAGATTCTCGCTAAGAAAACTAGGATGATAAGGCAAGGTGCACACATTCATGCTGAAAAGTTTGAGAAATATCGTTGTGAATTGGTTAGTCTGATGCGCTGGCTTGGACTGCATATTGCTAAGTGTAGTGACCGGGTAGTGCGTTGCAAAAGAGGAAGTGAACAACCATAGGAGGTAGGGATTCTCCAAGAACCATGATAGATGACAGAATACCTCTCTACACGGGTGGTGCAACCACTTGACTAGCCAAGAAAAGGATAGTCTTCACACTCCTGGCAGTTGGGAGGGAGGGTGGGACTATAAACTATCCTACTTGGGAATAGCGCGATGTTGGAGATGTGTGTAGAAGCAGAGAGTCATAAGGTCCGTGGCCGCACATGGGGTATTGTGTTGCCGCATGGATTGGCCAGAAAGTAACCATTGAAATCACTGCTCATGATGGGATGATCGACTTGAGGCCAAATGGAGCGGGTGTCAGGCATTTAAGATGCGATCTATGGGCAAGATTTGGGAAAATCTGCCGCCAAGACGACATTCATGGACTGGAACTAGAGGGAACTACCGAATTCGAATTCAAAAGGTGCTATAAATCACAAAGGGCTACCCAGAAAATAACACTTGGTCATTTGAGAATTGAGCGATTGAGCAGAGCACTCAACATTGAGATCTGAGCAATAATTCAGCCCCTGAGTTCACGAGTGATAGAATACAACTTAGATACGATGACAACAACTAAGGATGGTTTAGGAATTGAAGAGGTAACCACCAACGAGGCCACGTTGACCCCAATGCTGGAGGATATTCCAAAAGGTGCTGGGGTTGTGGCAGAGATCCCAAAATCATTGCATATGCCAAGACCCAAGAAGGATAAACAAGCAATGACTAGATTACACGTGTCCCAAAGGAACCTGCTGCACAACAAACTATCAATGGAAGAGAAGGAGAAAGTTGTCACAAGAGAAACAGATGAGGAGGAAGAATATTTGCAGGATCTTATCATTGTGGAGGAAGAAGATGAACCTACACGCTTTGCAAAAAAACTACCCAAATATGCCCCCCCACAAAAGGGGAAGGCTAAAGTACTGAAGGACCTGGACGAAACCAAAAGTCCACTCCAGACCTCGCTCCTCGCAAATGGCATTGTGTTTGAAGGCATGCACCTGGGCCACATACCAACCATGAAGTATGAAGACTGGGACCTCGCTGACTAACAGAAGTTCCCTCACCTGGAAACTAGAAATCTCATGAAGCAGAATAGTGCGCGGGTGGTGACAATGTTAGAGCCGCGGAAGTGGCTATGTAGAGTGGAAAAGGCCTAGCTACTGAACTTGCTATGGGTGTCGCATTTCCACCACGCCCCAATAGCCATTTTCGTCATCAAGCAGTTTCTCTGTCTGGTGCATGATGCGTATCGATGGACAGAGGAGCCTATCCCCATCACAGCAGACCTAATCCATCACATTTCCTAGCTACCATATAATGGAAAGGACCCCGCAACCATATCAGAAGGGAAGGGTAGTGATTTGGCCCTTGCGGAGGCCATGAAGACAAAGTACAAGATGAAGAAGAGGAAGAGGGGCTACGTCATCTCCAGCATCAAGGACAAAGTGATACATGTAGCTTCCCAAATATTGGCTGCAAAAGTCATGTGAAAGTGTCATGCAAATGAAGTACCTGCACGCATGATCGAACTAGCCGAGCAGTGCGTAGAGGGGGTCCAGTTTCACTGGGATAAATTCCTCTGAATGGAATTCTTGAAGAACTGTCGAGAAGCCTAGGAGAAGGGTAAAACCTTCCACTATGCGTGGTCGTTACTATCTATAGCACTCGTAGTAGGGGAACTATTGAAGGATAGTCAATTCCCCCCAATTGACAGAGATTTACCAGAGGCCGCAAAGTATGCTTCACTCTAGGCCATGAATGACGCAAAAAGAATACACAATAGCAAGACCTTCTGGGTGCTCATGGAGATGAACATCCAGATGTGGATCAGTTGGAGGTCGCACTTGTCACCCATGGTGTACAACAGTTTGTAGAGTTTTGCAGAATTCAAAGCTGAAATGCATAATATCTACATCCAGGCACACAAGGACTCGGCAAAGCTACCTTTTGTAGCCACTGATGATGCCATTTTCACTATCTTGGAGGCATGGCCCTTAGAATGGTACAACCCAGACCTTGCATAACTTGAGAGGATGACAGCATAGAAGAAGAACGATGATGCCAAGCTGTGCATCACGCAGTTGGCTGAGAAAAGGTGAAAGGAAACAGTTGCAGTTGAGGTAAGGGCAGTGTGGGAAGTTGCACATAAAGCTGCCAACGAGAAGAAGGCTACAGAAGTAGCAGCAGCAACACAGGGGATAGAGGCAGCAACTTAAAAGGCAGATGAGGGCCAAGAAATGTCCTCGTCAGGGTATGAGTCAGAGGAAGCAGAAATATCAGAAGGGAACATAGACCTAGGGACCACATCCACATAGTTAAAGCACCCACTCACGGCATAGAGAGAGGGACCGAGGAAGAAGGTCAAGGCCTTAAAATTGGCCATTGACCCAATCACCCTAACCGAGGGTGATCTCCATGACAACGGTGAGACAGTGCGTGATGTCACCAATGAAGCTCTTTAGGATTTTATTTAGGAGAACTAGATTGTGTTGGGGGCCCTCAGGGTGCAGTTGCAGGAGTTACAGGTGTGTCTCACTCAAGTGGGTACCCTTTCCGCCCACCTCACAGGAGGATCCTCAGTAGCAGAGCAGATGATGTGCGCATGGATGGAAAACACGATAGTGTTTCTGGAAGGAGCCCTAGTAGCAGCGAATCAGGCCGATAGATTTCCAGTTAACATGATGAAAGGCCTTGGCCTTAATTTGGCTATCCTTCCACGTGAGACACTATATTTGCTACAAGATATGATAATGGAAGAACTACGCACTAGGGAGAGCAGCGCGATAGAATTTCTCAGTGAGGAAAAGATAAACATGGAACAACTTAGTTTGCAACACAACGAATTAGTCTCACAGAATCAACAGTTGGTGTAGGTGGTAGATGACACATGCCAACTTGTCCCAGAGCTGGCCATCCAAGCAGATCTAGAAGTAGAGGTGAAGATCCACAAGTTAGCAAATGGATTCCGCGAGGCTAGGGAAGAAACAACCAAGGTTAAACTGGAGCTAAATCTTCAAATTGTTGAGTTGCGATCAAAGGCACAACCCTCCACTCCCCTAGAAATTAGAGAACAGTGTGCTAGCACTATCATAGCAGGATTGGAGGAAATGGGAAGTGCAGTGCGAGACTACGCTAGCATGCTGGAAGACACACTTAAGGTTCTCACGACTCTACAGGACGACCCCAACATCCATCACTTGGAAACAGAAGTGCGAGAATTCCAACAGCAATATGACAGTGTCCAAGGAACTGCGCAGATAGTGGTCCTCCCCTAGCAGCTTGCCAGGATGCAACAAGATAAGGCACTAAAGGAACAGGTGGATAACGCATGCTACAAGGAGGCAGTTCTCAAAGCGCGTGTCTAGCTATTGATTGATGAGGCCTTCACTATCATGGCAAATATCAAGGGAAAGATGGCACACATACAGGGGATGCACGCGCAGATGCAGAGAAGCATGTCGGATACAGAGGTCTCAGAACAACAGATGCAGAAGATTCAACAAGTAGCAACTCAGTGTACCGTGGATCTCGATATAGTTAGAGAATAGTTGGAGGGACTTGGCACCAAGATTTCTATGCCGACCAAATGACTCAAGGGTAAGTCACGATGTTTGTGTTGGGGGCCTGTTGGGCAAGGAATCCCCCCAAGGCATGTTTTGGGTCTAAAAACCCAAGTTTTCACCCACTATTGTTGTAAAGACTCCTCGAATTGCGGGCGCGGAGTGCGAAATGTATGATAAAGTCACAGGGTTGTCTGCCCTATTCATGTAATGTAATTTCGGCCTACCCATCATCCTAGGACCATGGGATTGTATAGATAGAGAGAGGCTCTAAGTGTAAAAGGGAGGGAAGTAATAGATGGAAAAGTAGAAGCGAAGAGTAAGAATCTAAGTGTCTAAGTGTATCTTGGGTCATAGAGTAGGAGAAGGCTCTATAGCTGAGTGCGCAGAGGCCTAGTAGTCTACAGCTGAGTGTGTGGACCCCTGCAACAGAGTGCGTAGGCTGGAGTTGAGTCTGTAACTGAGGAAGATAATAATAAAGAGAATTTTTATATTAATTCCGTGTCTCTGTTCTTGAGTTATTACAAGTTTGATATAAATTGCAATTATATTTTTTATTTATTCCGCACACTTGTATGAATGACTTATGTTTCTAAGTATAACGTAATGCATACAAGTAGGCTAAGTTAATCAACTAACAGTGGAATACTAGTAAGGACTTGGGTAATAACAGTGTTCGGCCCTCGAGTAGGGCTGCGCGAAAGAAGCATCTCAAGCTGCGAGGTACAAGTAAGTGCGCCTAGTGACGTGCGCGCAGGGTCAAACCGCGGACCACTTGAACTCATCAGACATCTCCAGGGTGCAAAAACCTGGTTCTAGCACCCTCCCATACTACTTCAAGTGAGATGCCAGCCCGCGCTCCACGGACTGTTGCCGAAAGGGCTAGTAGTATCGGGATTTGTTTGGCTAAATCACCTCTCTATCTGGGTCAGGCCCGGACAAGCCAACAATGTAGTAGTGTAGGGAATATGTGGGTGTTTCCATATCAACCGTAGAGGATAAATATAAAAGAAATTATAATAGTATTGTAAAGACAATGTATATTTTCAACCTAAAGGGTGAGCTCATATTTCATTTTAAGGGGTCAATGATAATATATTGTGACAAGAAAGCACAATACAAGTAGCCAAAATCCATTTTTTGCTTCATAAAATGAGGCATGTGGAGATTAATGCCCACTATATGATATAGTTGGTATATCTAAAGGTTGTATATTATTTATTGTAGAATAGATGATTAGATTTCTTGATATCATTATGATTAATATCTTGATATGTGAAACTTTAGGATATATTTGGAATTCAAGAATTTATTGTCGCATCCCCTGATGATGGACTCACTTGGTAGTCCGAAACGTTGGGTTCATAAAAATCTATAACAAGTAATTCCTCCTCTATTTAAAACTATCCTCACCTGTATGGATTCATTATTTAACAAGAATTTATCATTAAAAGAGGGCCATAAAAAGAAATTTCAATTCATAAATCACCTAGTAATTTTATTTAGAATGAAGTATTAGAATAGAAGGATCCACCACACTCTATATTTATGAAATTAGCCAATATCATTCTATTAATAGTTGAAGATCAATTGATTATTCAATCTAGTTAGGATCACCTTTTGTTGGCGTGGTCAACTACCCAATGTCATTTTATTAATAGTTGGATATCAATTTGGTGGTTGACTAGTTGACTAGGATGATCAAGAAAAGATATAGACCATGACATGCCTAAGGTGATCAAAGTTGGCTATGTCTTCCTTATATTTTGAGATTTAGTTATTCTTTTAGTTATACATAGATGATCCTATGTATCTATATATTAATGATTCAATGTGTTAATTATTAATTCATTTGTTGAGTTGTTCCCACTTGCACTTTTGCAGTACACTTATGTAGTGGAGACATATTGTTAAGAACAATATCAGAATATTATAAAGTGTACAAAGCAAAATATGAAAAACAAGAGTTTCAAACTTACAAAATATTAATCCTTGTATGGATATATAGGAAGATATAAATTTTGATGTTCCTCATTGGCAAGGTGTCCTCTAAATTAAATGGAAATATGTCTAATAAAATGATAATAAATCGATAAAACATTACATATTTTCTCTCTTTATATTTAGTTCCTAACTACCAAAATTGTAACCATTAGTATCGGTCCCAATATTAATGATTTCCAATTAGCTAGCAGGCCTTACACCATAATGATGAGCCTTGTACATTAGTTAACTATGGACTAGGTATCTAGTCAGACTTATTCAATGTGAATGAATTTATTAACAAATTAACTAACTCCTGAGTACACTTAGGTAGGAATGTAATGTAGGAACTTAACATGAACTCCTCTTTTGAAGGAATCATTGTTGAAAATGTTGAAAGCGTGCTGACCATTATAAAATATTTACTAGTTCCTAAGTGGCATATTTATGATGCATACCCTTCCTATGTATCAACCATTCCTGGATAATGTGTTTATGGAAAATATACTGTCTTCATAAAGTTTAGAGATGATGATTTGAACTTGTTAATTTATCCCTAAATCTTTCTTTAAAATAGGCACACGAAATACTAGTTGTATGGTGGAGTGTATGAAGAGATCCAATCTATGGGAAACATGTCAAATGTAATGGAACATTTGATAGGGACCATAAAAATTGAGCAATATCTTCGACTAGAAGTTGTCCTTGAGAGATGTTTATGACATCAATAGAATATTTATCTCATTCTCTAAAGTCATTCTTTTAGCAATGTTGATATGCTATTACTTAATTTTGTACATTGAAACAAATACCAAATTGTCCTTGTGTGTACAAAAAATGTCATCTCTAGTGCTAAGAAGGATATCCACCTTTTCTACCTTGGTATGTTTGGTAAGTATGAAGTTACAAATTGGGGGTTTTCACATAAACAACATTATAGTATTGAATTTTAATAGTAATATGACAGGTTGTATTGTACCACCATTTTACAAGTGGTTTTTTTGAACCTATTATCCTTCTTTGTGTAGTGAAAACATCTCAAATAGACTCTAAGCATTTATTGACCACTTCTATTTCACCATTTGTCTGGGTATATATGTCATTTTCATTTCAATTGGGTGCTCCAAAATTTTAAAAAATCCTAGCTTAATTTTTTTATGAAAGTAAGATAACGATCAATGAATAATTATATAGTGGTGGAAAAATTAAAACAATGTTGTAAGGTAAAAATGTGAACATAGTTGGAAAGGTGGTTAGAAAACACCATGATGATACAATTTTTACCATCTTTATGGTGGGGGGGAGTATAAAGTGCATGGAAATGTTAGCCCAATTTTCTGGTGATATATATGAAGGATACAATGTCCTACGGGTCTTCAATATTTCACCCTTGTTCCTTTAATATCTACCATATTCAACTATCATAATGTATAGATTTCCTTCTCCATGTCAGCCGAAAATAATGGGTTCCCAATAAAATCATGTTATTTTTAATAGAGAGAGTGACGCATAATGGGAAAGGAATGTAATTACACCAGGACTTTAGATTTTAACTATGAATTATGCACCCAAAAAATATATCATTTGTATCATAAGGGTTCATGTTACTAGTTAGGTTGGTGAGCCAGTACATATCAACTAACCTTGTGAGATGAGGATTAATTTTGGGAGCCATTTCACCCATGTTTAGATATGTGTATATATTTGGGGTTTAATGTGTCATGTGCATATGTTTTATAGGTTTTGAGGGAAAAGAGCCTAGTTTTTTGCTTTGAACATCACTCACCAACTAGGTTAGACACCCTAGACTGTGTGGAATATTCCAAGGGACTCGGATTGCAAAAAATGGGGTTCACTATTTAGTGTGGGGTTCATCAATCAAGTGAGCATATAAGTTGGAGGTTTCTAAGGTTTGGTATGATGGAATGTAGGGTACCTGAAGAACCCTAAGGGAAGTGGGAACTCTTGGAGACATATTTCTCTGGACATCCCTAATCAGGCGAGTTAGAAACCTTAGAGGCAATGGTGTAACTCAAATTACTACATGTCATAGAAGGGGGGGCACTACTTTGGTGTGAGACTAACGGGGGATGTGAGACTATAGGTTTAAGGATGATATGGTTTTGTACCTTAGAACAATATATTTGAACATGTACCTAGTTGTGTGTGAGCTATTTCCACATAGAGTTGATGCCCCAGCTTGGGGATGATTTTTTTTGAGATGAAATGATCAGCATGGTGTATGACTGGGAGTAATGTCCAAGGGATATAACTAATTGTTTTTTTTCCGGGGAAAATAGAGTTCATAATTTCTATTAAGAGGTATAATAGAGATTACATGCTGTAGATGCCGAAGGCATATGCTAATAAAGTGGTATTACCACCATTCAGTAGTTCCATAAGATCTGTCCCATATGTGTCACTGTGGATACGATAGGGCTGTATCCATTTACAAAAAGTTTTCAGATATACATGTTGTTCTGAAGTGTGCAAAAAGTAAAAAGAGGTATGTCCTCTGTTCGAAAAAAAACATAAAATGGCTGTAAAGAGTCAGTCCAATATATACAGAGCATGGGCTAGAAAAATCAAAATTTCAAAATTTCAGTTGGGGAGGATTCCCCCTTGTAACAGTCCGTCTATGTACGGTCGATGGTAGAAGACGTGCATCCCTTCTGGACTGTGTTCCTCGATCATCCAATCGCCTAGAGGCCGAGCCGCCGCTTCTTTCGAGAGCCGGTCAGCAGTTGAATTTCTTTCCCTGTAGATATGTGAAACAGTGATCTGGTCAAAAAATGTTTTGAAAAAAACAATTTCTTCCAAGATATGTCTCAAAGAGTATGTGTGACAATGGGAAATATTGTTTGCCCAATCAATTACAATCTTAGAATCACCAAAAATTTGTATTTGTCTGCAATTTTTAGAAAGAGCGAAATAGAGAAGATGTCTCAATGTGATAAGTTCAGCATGATTGTTGGTCCCCAGACCAAGACCCAGTTTCAGATGAAAATAATGAGATTCTGTAATGTGGAAAAGGATGCCCCCACCGCACCCTTGTGCAGATGCGGCACCATCAAAGTATGCCCACGGCATATTTCTGTTGATAATTTCGGAGGTGATCTGCCTGGGGGTATTAGCTTTGATGTCAAAAGGGATTTCAGTGAAGGCCGAAACAATGGATGGCGGAAGGTGCTGCCAGTTCTCCCTGCCTGCCGCAAAGATAATATCATTACGCTTATACCAGATATACATGGCCACAATCAAAGGCAGATTCCTTGCTTTCTCCGAGGATACAGCTGACCACCAGAGATCCCAGGCCGAAGAGATGTCATCAGCGAGCCAGTCGGTTGTGATGTTAAGAATGAGTTGACCTGCTGCCAGATTTCCCTGGTGATTTCGCAAGAGATAAATAAATGGTAGGTAGATTCCTCCGCCTTGTTGCAGAGGACACACCAGGTAGGGCCAGCGAATGAACGCCTTTTTAGATTTTCCCCCGTTGGTAATTTATTCGCCAGTATGTTCCACATTAAGAGCCTGGCTCTGGGCGGAGCTTGAAGCTGCCAAATATTCGACCACCAACTTTTTATCAAGTCAGGCTTCTTGTCCTCGATGAGTTTCAAGTAACCCGCTTTGGGAGAATATAAACCTGATTTTGCAGGTGCCCATATAAGTTCATCATCATGCTCATGTAACTTAATATGAGATTCAGAGAGAGCCTGTAAGTATCGCTGCCATAATTCCGCCCATTCATCTGTTAATTGCCACTGTTGGTCCGATCTCCAAGCTTGAGAGAAGATAGTTGATCGGATGGGGTCTCCGACCTGATCTAAGTATTTGATACCCATATAATTAAGATGTTGGATCATGTCTGCCGGGAGGAGGTGAGCGTTTCCAGACCCAGGCCATGGGTCCAGCCCAATTCGAACCTGGGTACCATTGCCAATCTTCCAGAGCAGGTTTTCCTTGATGAGGGGCAGAGCTTTTAGGGTGGCTTTCCAGATGGCCGACACACCTTGAAGTTGCCAAGAAGGTCTACGAATCCAGTCAAGTATGTTTGTGGGCCAAATGTATTTTTTGTGTATGACTTCTGCCCATAAGCTATCCATCTTGAGGAGAGACCATCCCTGCTTTGCTGTTAAGGCGAGTGCAAATGCGGGAAGGGATTTAAGTCCCCATCCACCCCACTGCTTGGGCATGGATACCAGGGACCATTTAGTCCAAGCAAAGATCTTACCCTTTTTACTCCCATTCCACAGGAACCTGCTACAAATCTGTTGAATTTTCTGTAAAATGCCTTTCGGAACCCAGGTAAGGGACATCCAATATACCGGTGTGGCCTCGAGTACAGATTTGATCAGTTGTAATCTGCCCGCTTTTGAAAGTAGGCGGTGGTGCCAACAAGTTATCCTCTGTTCTATTTTGTTGATGAGCCACCCCCAGTGTCCAGAATTGTATCCATCCGGCCTTAATCTGAATCCCAAGTATTTGATACCATCCAGAAGATTGTTTTCCTGGAAGGGAAAGAACTGAACAGCCAATAGAGATTCTTGTTGAGTGCATCTCGTCACAGATCTGGTAGATTTGTCCCTGTTTATTTCCATACCCGTGGCTTTGCAGAAGAGTTGAAGGATCCGGTTAAGGGCCGTGCTATCTCTAACGCTGCCATTAAGGAATATGAGAATATCATCCACGAACAATAGGTGAGTGATGGAGAGCTGTTCGGTAATTTTGAGGCCACATATCTCCCCATTCCTTTTGGCATCCGCAATAAGCCTGCTCAACCCTTCCATTACAATGAGAAAGAGTAGTGGAGAGAGAGGGCATCCTTGCCTGATACCCCTGTTAATGTAAAAACGATCTGATGCTGCTCCATTGATGAGAATGGCAAACGAGACAGATGTAACACATCCCATGATCTAGTTAATGAAAAGCAGGGGGAAGCCCAGGTGTATAAGTGTCATCTTAAGATAAAGCCAATTTACCTTGTCGAAAGCCTTAGTAAGATCAATTTTTAAAGATACACTTTTCAGATTCTTCAGCTTGATGGAATGTAGGGTTTCCTGGGCAGTACCAATAGCCTCATAAATATGGCGATTCCGAAGGAAAGCAAATTGTTCAGCAGATATGTGGGAGGAAAGAATCGGCTTAATACGATTGGCAATTATCTTGGCTATGATTTTGTATAGGCAATTGCAGAGGGAGATGGGCCGGAAGTCATTGAAAGAAGAGGGTTCATCAGCTTTGGGGATCAAGGCTATATAGGTCTGATTCATAGGAGGGTGGATGTGCCCCGAGAGCCGGCTTTCCTCAACAACAGCTAAAATATCCTCACCCATCTGTTCATAAAACGCCAGATAGAATTCCACCGGCCATCCATCTGGTCCCGGACTCTTCTCTTTCTTGAACCATTTAAGAGTATTCTCAAGCTCCAGAGATGTGACAGGAGCTGTAAGGTCTTCCAGATCCTCCTGGCCAACAAACCGAGGGAGTTTTTCAGCAGTTCTAATAATATCTGGAAGATTGATTTCTGGTGGAGCTGTAAAGAGACCCTTGAAATGGGACACCCCAAGACTAGCCAATTGCTGGTGAGTGGTAGCCCAACCATCTGGCTCACTAGGAAGTCTCCAAATGGTGTTCGAAGCCTTCCTGCCGTTGGCTAAGTTGTGAAAGTATTTTGTGTTGCAGTCCCCCGCTTTGAGCCAAATGGCTCTACTTTTAAGCCTCCATTGCTCCTCCTTTTCAAGTAGGATTTTTGCTTTTTGTCCATACAGACGGTTGAGCAAGGCTTTGGATTCATCAGAGAGGTAACCCGAGCCTTTATCATCAGTTAATGAGGCTATCTGAGATTCAGTATCCGTCAAAATCTGTTCATCTCTTTTCCTCTTGGCAGTCGCCCATTCTTCAGTAAGAACTTTGAGTTTATTAAGCCTAACACAGAAATCATAGGCCTTGCGATGAGACCGCAGAGGGGGCTGAGCAACCCAGTAGTTCGTGACCATATGATTATAATCCGGATCCTTGAGAAAGCCAGCGAAGAATTTGAAAGGGGATCTCGGCTTGGGTTTATTATCACTAATCTGTAAAAAAATTGGAAGATGGTCAGATAGACCCCCTATGCCAACCCATTGTCTGTATAGTGGACAAATCTGAATTAGATCCTGGTGCATCATGAATCTATCTAAACGCCTCCCCAGTGCAGCCTCCCCTGTGCGTTGATTGTGCCAAGTAGGAAGTTTCTTATTCATGGGGATGTCCACCAGGTGATGAGAGTCCAGCAGTAAATTCATTTGATCCGCAATGGAATCCCACTGGGCATTATGACCCCAAGATTCGCCAACTCCCAGAGAGAAGTTGAAATCCCCTCCAATCACTGTATGCTGAGTTAAATGGTTACCAGATAGAAAGTCTTGCCAGAAGGGGAGACGATGCTGGTTGGGACCATATATGTTAATAAATCTTATCGGGAAGCCCAGATCCCCAGCCATGATATCCATTCCCAGGAACCCTCTGCCCCCCCAGGTGGAGATTGACTTACACTTCCTTGGGTTGATACCGATGAGTAAGCCACCGGATCGCCCACATGCGTCCAGTCCATGCAGAGTCCACCCCGGAAGAAAACCTTGCAGACAGTTCACCGCCATCTCAGCTGTGCATAGAGTTTCTTGCAGAAAGATAATATCACATCTTGATACATGAAGAAGTCTTTTCAGAGCCAGTCGTTTTTTGGGGTTGGCAAGTCCCCTGCAATTGAAGGAGAGCCAGATCATGATTCGCCACAGTGCATGGGCTCGATAGCTCTAAGCGCCCTTTCAATAGTAGATTGTCTCCCCAAAGCAACGTCCGCCACGGCGTTTAACTTAGCCGATGAGATATGAGAAGGTCTGCCCCTCTTCTGTTTTTGGTGTCGACCCGGGGAAGAACCCAGACCTAGTAATCGAGGCCTAGCCCCAGATCGCAGGTGATAGTGGTGTGATCGGGATAGCTCCGGAGAAGAAGAATGGTCCACGACCCCCAGGAACTGGTTGGACATGGGAGGGGTAGTAGAAATGGATGGCAGAGGAGGGGCAATAGTGCAAATAATGGAGGGAGTGGGAGCAGATTCAGAGCGGGATGTTTGTATAAAAGAGTGAATATTAGATATCATATCATTAGAGCAAGATTGTGAAAGAGAGGGGACGGAATCATTACCCGGACGAGTAGGTACAGTCGCAGCCGGATTTGTATTCTTCCCGGCAGTCCGAGAACGGGTCCGCGGCGGTCCAGGTGCAACCAGGTCCATGCTGCGAGCAGTTTTAGTTGTGCTATCCCCCTTCTTCGTGGAGGGGATCTCCTGCTGAGGCTGCACATCTTCCGATGGCTGGTGCTCTCCTTCATTTTGATTCACCGTGTTCTGTTGGCGAGGTCCCTTGGAGTCCTCCGAAATCCCCTTCGCAAGCAATGGGCAGTCCTTGAAGAGGTGCCCTACTTTGTGGCATCTCCTGCACCGATAAGGCACTCCTTCATAATCAAGGGGTTGTTTGCGCGAGACATGATTGTGGTGCAGGGTGATCTTTTCCACCAGCCCAGGTTTGATATCCATATTAACCAGAATTCTTGCCATAGTCCTGATGCCCGTCTTTTCATATGATCTATCATGCTCCAGATAGGTACCTAGAGTGTCCCCAATCTTTTTGAAGGTGAATTGATTCCAGTATTGCCAAGGTAATCCTGGAAGCCGAACCCATATGGGGCCTTCGCCAAGATGTTCGCGCTCAGGATCAAACAGGGGATCCCACCTTTTAAGTAGCACCGGCGCGAGCTCAATATGCCAATATTGGGTAAGTACCCACTGAGTGTATTCGGGTCTCTGAAAGTGTAGGGCAAACCAGCCCCTTGTAAGCACCATAACCTCCGGGAGTTCTTTGAAAAATGATCCCCAAATCTCGTTTACCCAAAGTTTGAGCCTCTCCGCAGAATAAGTTCGTCCTCTGACTCTGCCCACTAACACTTTTCGAGCCGCATCCATCACGTCCGGAATAGGATCTTCAGGTCCCAAGTTGATATTGTAGTCAGGATCAATGGAGCGGAGACAGCGGCCCTTGGTCACCTTCTCGGAGCGCCTCCCAAAAGGAAAACCCTTCAGCAGGTTCCGGCACGGGTCAGATGTGCTGTGCTGTGCTGATGCAGCTGAACGAACCGGGAGTGGAGTGGTGAAACAACCAGAGGGAATTGGAGATCGAGGGGAGGGAAAACCAGAACCCGGGAGACCGGATACAGGGGGGATGAAGGGCTGCTGGAGGGATTGTGGCATAAATGATACAAAGGGGGAATGGGAGCTTGAAGGGGGGGGAGGCGGAGGGGGAGGGTGGAGCACAGGCCGATTGAGTTCCTGTAAGGAGACGTCAAGCAAAGGGGAACCCAGGAAACAAGAGCCAAGTAACTGAGCAGTGGCCGGGGAGAGAGGAGGACAAGCAATGGGCGGGGATTCCGCTGATGAGATAGCCGGACCTTTGTTTTTATCAGCAGAAGACAAGTGTGGATGCAGATTCGGGGCACCTGTCGCAAAACCCAAAGCAACGTTACGCGGAGTCATATGAGGCCTGTTGGTGTGTGCCCAAATTTCTTGATGCGGCCTAGGGTCCGCCTCGTAATCTACCAAATCCTCGTCACCCATGTTAAACTGTCGGATATGCGCCGCGAGCGGGGTTCGAGCTGAGGGCCGGTAGCACCGGGAGCAGGGTAGTCAGAGCGGCAGTGGGCTCAGAGGTGGGTGCCCAGGGGGGACCGCGGAATAAAATAATCCACGCAATAACTAAAACAACAGAGCCGCAGTCAGCCCGGCATTACAAGAGACCCGGGGGCTGTCTGTAAACCGCCATGGGGTTGGTTCAGCATCGCAGAAAACAAGCTAGGGTTCCGCCATCGCCTGGAGCTCTCTCACCTCCAGGATATAACTAATTGTTGACAATAAAGGATAAGTATTTAATTTCTATGAAAATATATTTTTGTTGTAATAATATTCTGTCTTTATAACAAATGCATATGGTTTTCAATTTATGGTTCTGTTTTATGCAAATTTATGTCTTTACATGAGTACACAGATTTTAGAATGCATTTATACCAGCATGGCACCCACACATAAATTAAAAATAAAAGTAAAATTTATGAAGAAAATGAGTTATAGTGATAAGAAGCATAGTAATATCTCTCGTCTTCTGTCAAAATATCTTGGTTATCCTCTTACTTCCAACCCGATTAAGAAATCTATTTGTGATGATCTCCTATTGAAACACAAATCCAAGCTCTCTCATTGGACCTTCAAATATCTCATCTTGTAGGATGCCTCACCCTTCTGAAACAAGTTTTACAATGCATGTTGATTTATCTTCTCTTGACTCTTACTACTCTTAAAGGCATCATTAATAAAATAAAAATATAGAAAGGCCCCTCCTATAGGGAGTGAAAATGGATCAAAAGTGGGCCCTTGTGGCTTCGAAGAAATTACGTGAACCAAAGAAAAATGAATGGTTTTTCCTCTAGGATCCAAGGATCATCGGTCAGGCCATACATGCCAATAACTAGTTATGTTGGCTCAATTATCCTAATGCCCTTTAGAGATGAATGTCGAAGAAAAAATATGTTAACAGAGTTGCACACTCTGGTCTAGTTTGAATAACATGAGAAATAAAAGGATCCCACATTTGGACTACCACATGGACCAAAAATAATATTATTTGGGATCATAGCATCTACGATCTAGGCCAACAAAACTATTGTTTTCTAGGAAGATTCTTAAAACGAATGCCTAAATCTTTCCTCCCTATTGCATTCTCCCTAGTGAATTTTCCCTTATTTGCATAGGTATTACTCACATTTCCAAATGTTGGAATCATTTTCCTCCATCCCAATGGTATCATTGGAGATTTCACTCTCTAGAGTATGCAACATAACAATCAAAAGAACTTTCTTTGTTATCATAGGAACTTGTAAGAATCAAAATTGATAAGTATCCTGGGGATGACATCTTCTGATGGGGATATTGGCCATATATACATCTCAACATCAATGAGGCCTATCAACTCCTCACTCATAATGATCACTTAATACCCTAGGTCAACTAGGAAAATATTTGGAATATGAAGCATTGACTAAAAACAACTCTCATCTTTTTGCTTCTATCATGCCTAACAAGAGTCTCACGTGGGCAAAAAATTCAAAAAAGGGGGCTTTAGGGTCTCTCAATTGTACCTTTTTTATGTTGATAATGAGGATCACAATCACTTATTTAGCACCTTCATAATATCCTCTAACATCTAGGACTAACTGTTGAAAATAGCAACAAGAAATGCTAAAAATAGAAATTCTAAAAATATCATTCAAAATATTCCAATTTTAATTTGTCCTTGAATTAAAATTCGAATTTAGTCTCACCAGCTGCTTGAAAAATAATTAATTAATTCATCCTAACTTAATTAGTTGGAGAAATTCAAACATGAAGTCTTTGTGAAGTCATGAAACAATTATTCCCTTGATTGAGGAAGTTATCCCTTAATTAAGGAGATAAGGATGAATTATAATTGAGTTGTAATTAGTTAGCTCAGTTAACTTAGTTATGTCCAATTAAATTAGTTCCAAATAGTTTGAGGAACTAATTGTGAGTTCAGTCAGTTAATGCATGCATGCATCAAACTAGTGTACTCCAAATAACTGAAGATTCTCTCATCAGTAAGTCATGCATGTCTATTCAGAGAAAGACCCATTTGAGATTAAAGACAGGGAAATTTCACTATCAGTTGGATTAGTTTTCCTATAAAGGAAACTCATCCATGTAGAAGGAACAGGGTTCCTTGAGGATTGCGCAGTCTTACAGGGTGTGAGATCAGTGTTACACTTGGTAACAGTAGGATCACCCAGGAGAAAGATCACAAGGAAATAAGAGGCTTGGAGGGTAGAGGGGAAGGCTTGTGAGAAGCTTTGATTGCCTATGAGCATCCAGGAGGATTGTACTGAGAGTTGGCTAGCTATGAGAGCTAAGGCTTTGTGTAATCTTGATGTATTTCCACCTTGTATGATAATACAGATAGTGGGGTTGTTTTGCTGAGGCTTTCCCCTGATTATATTTTATGTTTCATGTGCATTGATTCTTCTTATTATGGTTATATGTGTTCAGATATTATTCAGCTCGATCTTTAACCTTACACAAGTTTGATAGTAGAAGTAGATTATAGTATTTTGCTTTGGTATATTGCATTATCGAGTTAATCTACTGTCAGATTTTCTACATAGATCTTAAGAGGTAGATTTGTAGAGAATTTGCAGGAAATTCTATATAGTATCAGAGAAAAGGTGATCAGAGTTGTGAACAGCATACTAATAGGGGAAAAGTTGAAGTTTGAAGTTCTTGATTGCAGGTACAAAATCAAATTCTTATCACACCTCAAAGTTCACCAATGGTGTTCAATGGCTTGAGACTCGAGTATGCATTGGATGGCAGCTTGAATTACATATCTTGGAAGGATCGAATGGAAATGATATTCGAAAACAATGGTTTGAAGAATTTTATTGATCAAGAAATCCCCAAGCCAGCTATAGCTAATGCACAAGAGTTGGCTAAAAGTAAGAAGTGTGTGGTGGGGGCGAGACAGATCATCCTTGAGGGAGTTTGAGACCATATTGTCTTGAGTCTCCATGGGAAGGAGACTCCATTTTCAACATGGAAGACATTGAAGGACCTATATCAGAACAGAAGCGACGAGAGGAAGCTGGCGCTGAAGGACAAGCTTCGGAAAATCAAGTGTGAAAAGGGCGCCACTATTTCTACATATCTGAACAAGCTCACCACATGCAAAGATGAGCTTGGAAGTGTAGGAATAACGACAGTCAATGATGATATGGTGAGTCATGCTCTCCTTGGTCTTCCTAAGATATGACATAGCTACCAGGAATCAATGAATGGAAGAGAGAAATTTTTTGATTGGGAACGACTGTGGTCAGATCTCATGCAGGAAGAGATCAGGAGGAGCACACGAGATGGTTCTTCATCGAAGGAGGATGAAGAAAATTTGTCCTTAGTGAGTAAGGGAAGGAAAGGGGAGGAGAAGGATTCTCATTCAAAATTGATTTCTTCTCATGGAGGGAAGAAGGGTGACAAATCAAAAGTGAGATGCTTTAATTGTCACAAGATGGGTCATTATGCGACTAATTACCCATCGAAGAAGTCCAATAAGGGATCCTCGGATGGATCTGAAGATGAGGCATTAGCCTCTCAGTTCGAAATGGACTTCACCCTCATTGCATGCATGGTTTCATCGATGATGGGTTGTGGTTGGTTTCTTGACAGTGTAGCCTTATTCCACATGACTGGCGATAAAAGTTTATTCAATACCTTGGAGGAGAAAGAGCTCAAGATACTCATAGAGATGGGTGACGATGAAAGGTATAGTGTTTCAAGAGTGGGCATGATTGCTTTTCAGAGGGAGCATGGGGCTTCTATTACCTTGACAGATGTGAATTATGTGCATGGACTAAAGAAGAACTTGGTATCGGTCATGATGTTGGAGGACTGTTACAGGGAAAAGTGTCTATTTAGAATTGCTCTATCCCACTAAGGTGTGACAGCTGCCTTAGAAACAAACAGAGAAAAGCTACTTATGTTTTTCCTTTATGAATTATAGATAGAGAGGAATAGAAAGACCAACCTCTGTCTTGCACTAATCCTTTGATTTGATCCCTCTCTTCTTTGATAGTCCCCAGCTACCTGCTCCCTTGTATGCCCAGCTTCACAAAATACCTGTAAGATCACAGAAGCATAGCGCTATACAAAGACATGGATCTATATTGATAAACAATCTAGGATCAGATGTAAATTGACCATACAAATGTAACAAGCATCAATGATACAAAAGCATGGAGGAAAACTCAAATAGCTTTTATTGATAAACAAGAAAAGATCCAGGAGGAGTTACAACCAGTTGTTCCGACCCAGCATCAACCTCCCAGCAAAGAAGCCCCTCTTCACCTCAAACAAAGCTTAGATCACCCAACAATCTGATGTTTGTCTCTAGAAACCAACAACAATTCCTTATAATATGCAAAATTCCAGCCTCTGGATCTCTGGGATGAGGGATCCATATATAGATATCTGTAAGGGGGATGAGTCAGCTTGTGATTTGATTAGTGTATTCTCTCTGATAGTTCTTGCTTCCACTTGGAGACTGAGGGCCTCTTACTCATCCTTGGTCGAATTCAATGAGGCAAGTGTCACAGGAGAAGATTCTGGAAGCTTCCATTGCATCTCCACCTCACGGACTGACACTGCCATTTGTCATTTCTTGCCCATCGCGCCCCATAGAAGGTACTTTTGAAATGAAACGCACCCTCACAATGTATTTGGGTGAGATGCAATGCACCTAGCCAGTGGAGAAGCTGCAATGATCCTGTTTTGACCAATTTTGAGTAGTTTTTCATGGAAAACTTCTGGGAGAAGCTGTAATCTATTGACCTTGTTCCTTTAGGGGTTAGAACAACACTTCTAGGGACTTAGGAGCGCTTCATTTATGGACATTTCATGCTTGGGGTTGTAGGGCACAAAAATGTCTATAACAGTTGCCCCCTAAAGTATGAGGCCGTTAACCTTTTGGTGTCGAGTGAAATGATTTATTATGAGGATTCAAAGTTCTTTCAATGCTGGGAGGAGACCCGTAATAAGATACAATACAATACATTATCTTCATAATGTCTTCATGATCTAGCTGAGGCGGGCATTCCCATGCTCAGCTTTATAAATTCATTTTCATGTACATAGGACAGACAACTGTCTGAGTGTAGAAGGATGATTCTGGTAGAGCCATCATCCTTTTGATAGGATGATTATCTGTGATGCAATGTTGTACATTTAATGTCTCTATTTCCCTGAATATATATCGTAGCCCGGATGGATGAAACTAGATTTGGGGTCTTCAATCTCGTCCGATCTTCACTGGAAGTACAAGTCGATCCATGTGAGAAATGTCCCGAAGTTGAACATGGAAAGACATCGCTTCATTACCAGTCAATGATGTAAACTGTTAACAAGCGCGAGAGGAATCACCGATAATGATAATGACCCTCAAGGTACTGGAGTACAATTCACGTGGTGTGAATAAAGGACTTGGCGTCAAACAACACGCAAAATCTTTCGGTCGAAGGCCATTGATGTAAACTTGTCATCGGAAGTGAGAAACTTGCTATTGAGGCATGCAAGCTTCAAAGTACTGAATGGGATGTTCCTAGATCAACTTCTTGGATAATGAGCTGATGTTGACAAGAAGTGATCCGTCACAGGAGGGCTTTAATGAATCCCACATCAATGACACGGAACGGAGCAAATGATTTTAATGGAGGTGAAAACAATCTGGTGATATAAGGTTCAGGGTGGCGGTCATGAAAGAATGGAGTGTAATGTATGGTAGTGGGTGAGACACAGGTGAATTCTTTGAATGACTTCTCTTGAACATATCGGCGACACTGATGTGATGGATTGGTAGCATTAACCCCAAATGTGGATGGTATGGCATGACCATGGTGATGTGACTGGTGAATGAAACAACCCAACCCGACTCGGACACGGAGTGGAAGTGTCATGTTCAAGAGGGACTTGCTACCAACAAAGTTTCTTTAAGTTTTCTTCCCAATTTTCCCCAGTCATTGCTGACCAATACCTCTTTATTTTTGTCAAGCTTGAGGAGGATAACATATGCTTGTTCTATAATTTGCCCTTCGGGCAAACCCATTACTATGTTTTAACGAGCCTACCAATAGTGAAACTCGTTCTCGTCTATAGACAAGTTTGTCGCTATTAATCTTTTTAACGAGTTTAACGACAAAGATAACTCGGTCCTTTTCAATTTTAGAGAGTTTGAAAAGGGACGTAAAGGTAACTCCAAAATTCCTTTTTCGCCATCTAATCCCTTAAGTCCGAAAAAGTATAAAACAATACAGAAGGGATGAATTTTCGATACTTTTAACGAGCTGAACAAAACAAGCGCTAGATCTTTTTGTGTAATAATCCCTCAGGTCCAAAAAGATTAAAATCTAGAGGAGGGATAGCACTTCCTATCCCTTTAACGAGTTGGAGAGGCCAATGTCTCGGCAATCTTTTCATATTTTACGAGTCAGTTGAAAAGAGCTTAAAGGAGACTCGTCTTTTGAGGAACGAGTGATAAAATGTGTAGTAGCTGATTCCAGGTAAGGTTTGGAATTTTCCAATCACGGCAGTGTCACAAGGATGGCTAGTGAAATCACTCTTTGCAGCTGTTCCTCAAAATGGGTAAACAATCAAATGGAGGTGAATGATCGGCCAATGAAGAAGTGGAGGTGACGGTGCAAACACGACCAAGGCTTTAATGGCTGAAGTACTACATTCACGATGGTTATTCACTGGGGGAATAGTTCATTTTTTAACGAGCTTAAATGCGGGGGGGGAAATTTTCTCATGTCTTATGTTTATTTTTTAACGAGCTTGAACTATGTGCTAAAACTACTCAATGCGGGTTTATTTTTTAATGAGCTTGAACCCTGCAGTAACACTGCTCGTGGCGGGTTTATTTTTTAACGAGCTTGAACCCTACAGTAACACTGCTCGTGGTAAGTTTTCATGCCCCCAGCATAATAATGCAAATCGAGGTACATGCCCCCCAAGCTTCATTGCATTCAACTCGGTGGTTGGAATGAAGGTTTACCTTTGAGATTTGGAAAGGGGGTTTGTTTCATTTTTTAATGAGGTTGACACAGTAAAAGAACTATCCTCATGATTACTTGTTTCATTTTTTAACGAGGTTGACACGAGATAAGAACCGTCCTCGGAATCCACCATATTTGCAGTATTTGATAGAAAATCAAAAACTGAAGGATGATAAAGGTCATCAGGAGAATTTTCTTCACAATCCGGAAGAAGGGAACGATGGTGGTAATCATCCCATGGTGCCCCTTCAATTACCATTGATTGAACACTTCCTTCGTCGGTGACATGCACTTGCGACCAAGGATCTGAAGAGGTGCCATATTCCTTAGACATATCTATCCAAACACTCGATGAGCATTGACTTGGGTTTGCCCCCCAAGCCAAGAAAATTGATTGTTACAATATTTCTAAAATGGCGATGATCCATGCTGACAAAATGTTTAGGAATCTTCTGAATCCATTAGATATAGAAGGTTTCATCTTGCAGGTTTCCACTGTGGCCACTTCCGCCAGATTACTCGAAGGCGGTAGGGAAAGAGTACCCATTAAGGCAGGGTCTTTTAGGAGACCTACTCCGATATTTTGAAGCGAATGATTGCTTCCAGAGATCATTGGAATGCTTCCCGTAACTTGTGAATTGTTGGGGAGAAATGTCTTTTGGTCGACGATTGTAATTCCCCCTTGAAAGGGGAATGCAATCTTCCTGAAGTAGGTCGACACAACTGCGGCCATGGCATATATCCAGGGCCTTCCCAGTAGGATGTTGTAATCGAGGTTTCCGTCGATTACTTCAACATCAATTTCTACTATTTTTCCCCCTAGTTCAACTTGCAAGTTACTTAAAATCCCGTATGGAGTGTATGATCATCCATCAAATGCTTTTAACGTCGTTGACGATCTTGACAAGGGTGGTGAGCCTAAATGTTTCCAGCAAGTCATCGACATAATACATGTAGATGCCCCCTCATCAATAATTGTTCGATGAACAAGTTTGTTGAGGGCTTTCACTTGAATAAGGAAAGCTAGTTGAGTTGGTAACTGAGGGTCATATCCTTTATGATCAAAGGCCACAAGATTGGAATCCATTGGGTCAATCCCACCTATTGCTGATAATAAAGCTTGCTTTTGGGAGGGGCAATTTTGCGGTACCTCAAGTGTCGACATAGCGGACAACGATTGGGCTAGGTCCTCTATTATATTATAATTCTGTGCTACTTTTGCACGAGGATTAAATACCGATTTGTGTACTACTCCCTTTGGCAACTTTATCATTGGTTCAAGAATGATGGGTGGCACAACTTCGGTCAAAGTTGTTGTCGAACTACTAGGTTGTTCATTAGCCTTGTTATTCGACAGCTGTGGATTCTCGTAATCTTTATTCCTTGTCAAAGCATCATTTTGCTACTTTGAGATAGACAACATAAGCACTTGGGATCAGGAAGCATTTTGATTAGCAACCAGTTTGGTTCCCGGGTTTGGAAATGGATCAGTCAATACTGTTGAGGTTTTTGATCTCTTAAAGAGTTTCTTAACTTCAGCTTTATGTGGAGAATCTCCCGTCCAATGATCCTCATCACATATATGACACCCCGCAGGGGGTTTCCTTCACCCAGAAGGGTTTGTAGAAGGTTTTTCAAGAGATGACTCATCCTGCTTCTTTTTGCTCCCTTTCTTTTTCTTCTTACACCCTGGTTGCTTCAGTTGTTTTCCCTTGTTGGTCGACATGGCATTTACTTCCGAGGCAAGAAGTTCCTCATTTGCATTTTGACTAGAAATCTTACGGGCCTTTTAGATGTAGTCTTTGTCGATTTCGTGTCTGTTGTGCCAATCACGCCATCGTCAGCATGAGAGTCATTGTTTGATTTAGGAGGAGGAGGAACTGAGAATTCCGGTCTAGGAGCGTCAGGTATTTTATCGTAGAGCGTGCCGGACTGAGTGTAAATCAAGTCCAAATATTGCGCACGAGCGATAACTTGCTCTTCTGTGACGAACCCCCCTTTTGCCACATCTTCCGTGATGGAAGGAAATAATGACTTAATAAGCCATTCAGCGAAAAGCTGATCGGGAACATATGTTTTCACCATTCTACGATGACGTCGCCACTCATGTATATGATCAGATATGTGAGTGGCCTTCATTTGTTTGAAGTTGGTAAGAAGTTCGGTTCCCGTTTTGTACCTTATTGGTAACTGAAAATGGGTTAAAAAGGTTGTGGCTAGGGTACTGAAGTTGTCAAACGAAGCTCTGGGTAACTCGATATACCATTTTGCTGCCAGACCAGTTAACGTCCTTTGGAAAAGGCGAAGCCTAATCGAATCATCGTTTAGGGTGTTTGATGAACACCACAGATGAAATGTCATCACATGATTCGACGGGTCTTCACCCGGATTTCCATTAAATTTAGGAATATCTGACGGAAGTTTATACAGAATCACTGGCCACCAAGGGGCATAAGCAATTGGATCATTCGTCAGCCGGTTTAGATCTGGTAATTCTAGAGTTGCTACAAAGGGCAACTGTTGATTCAGGTTAGGCGAAGCATACCCAGGATAAGATGGAATCGCCTGAGCAGTGGGTCTTTGTAGACTAGCATAATGTATTTGATGCTGGCAACTTTGACAAGGTTGATGAGCATAACCATTATAATATGGTTGTTGATAACCGCTTTGGAAATGCGGTTGCCCATTACTTACAAAGAATTGTTGCTCAGGTCCTTGATATGATTGGTGGAATTGCAGTTGTTGAGATTGAACTAGCCCTGGTTGTTGGACCGTTTGCTGTTGTCCAATACTAGATGATTGACCAAGATGAGGAATCATAGTACTTGTTGGAGCCTGAGTCGCTCAAGATAAGGAGGCACTAACCTAAGGTTGTGATTGAGTTGTCGAGACAAGAGGCTGTTGTATTGCAACCTGAGAAACTTGGGGTTGACATACAACAGGTAGTGCTTGTACTTGCGATGCAGTCACCACAACAGGTATAGTGGGAATATTCGACACAGGGTGGACTGGTTGCATTGAATATACAACCCTTGGTTGCTGAGGAAGTATTGGTACCCAACCACTGGATGTAATTCTAGTTTGACCTGAACTTTGTTGTAAACTCCCATATGGTTGTTCTCCGGGAGGAAACAATGAAAAGGCATACTGCCCTCCATATGGTGGCAATCCAGTACTTAAAGGGTAAATTGGCCTTTGAAGACACATTGGATCAATTTGCTGAGTTTCAACATAAGAAATACCAGATGATAATCCAGATGAAGAAATAGGAACAGACCATGTTGTCGAGACAGTCCCTAATTGGACTCCGGCTTGCTGTTGATAACTTGCCGGGACAGATGGTATACCGGCGAACATTGTTGGAGTAGCAGTAGGAGGTTCTGCTGCTGCTGTGTCGGATGACATAGTCCTAGATGTCGACGGTTGTTCATACATATCCAGTCTATCCAAAAGATTTTTAGCGATTCTACAAGAACTAGAGATGAAGGGAGACTAAATTCGAAGACCAACGAGGGAAAGGTGATGATTATTCCGTTTAAAATAAATTTTAGACGCTTTGACACAACTTTTTTTTTCAATTTTTAAGAGTCGAGAAAAAACAAAAGATGACTCTAGTCGCCTTCGATTTTTAATGAGCCTGAAGTGACAAGTGCTTAGATGGACCTTTTCCATTAAGGAGTCTCAAAAGGAACGAAAGGGACTGCTCTGGAAATCTAGGTAGAGGGATTACCAAACCAATCGCAAAACTACAGAATACTTTTTACGGTACTGCAGTCAATCTTCCCGAATGCTGTGTTCAGTGCATTGCGATCGATAGGGCGGCAGACACGGCTTCCTACGGATAAAGGATTAAGCCTATTTGGGTCTCCCAAAATATACTCGAGGGTACGTGGGAGCACAAGTCCGTACTGGCACTTATTGTCTCAAATTCGAGGAATCACCCAACCATCAGTGAGAACAACAGTTACCAGGCTTTACGACGTCGAAATACGTCTCTAGCCTAGACCTCTAAATGTTGTGTGTTAAGTTCCAAAGTGTTGTTAGATTCATTGAATTTATTTTAAGTTGATCTTGTTTATGAAGTTTGCCTTTCGGTTCACCACGAGATGTAGATGTAATTCCTAAAATGCAATCTAAAGATGATAAACAAAATTTTTATCTCTTTTATGCAATGAAAATCCTAGCTACTAGGGAAAAGAAAGACAGAATCTTTTCACAAAGAGAAAAGAGCACACTGTAAATGCACTTTCCTAAATCACGTCAAACAGACTGTCTATATGCAAATGCACATGCATGTATTTGTTTTCGACTTTCTTAGTATATGGATGCTAAAAAGAAAGTTGATGTACAAATCTGAATTTCTTTTCAAGCGACAAATATAAACAAGCTTCTTTTCGAAATCAAAAATAGAGACGATTACGACACCTTATGATTTTGAAATGAATACTTGTTTTTGACATTAGAAAATTACAAATTTAGACCAAAAGCAATAGTAACAGGATAATCGACCATTAACAACAATCAAACTTTCTCCTACGATCGAAATCGACACTTGCAACAGATTCAAATCAAAGGACGACAATACGACTATACTACTTTTGCAAAGGAAAACTGTAAATGACTCAACAAACACACAAAAACATCTATAGTTCTTTTGTACAAAGGAGGCGGAATAACAACAAGGAAAAGGGGTTTCAAACAGACATATACTGATCACAGGTAGCAAAATTCAGGAATAGAACTGGAAAGAATGAATCACAGAAGCCACAATTGCACAGAGCTAGTTTGATCAGCGCACCTGTAACACAGGGAATCTAAAATGCAGTGCAGGTTGTCCACTCGGGAAGTGCGCTAAAATTCGGAATCTCTGAACAGTACCTACGTTGGGCCAGAAACGAGACTCTGTTTGGGTTTCGGATCACAGTTTACAGTTCAGTTCTCGTTTTTGGCCGAGTAAAAAGTAATCAGTAATGCAACAATCAAGGGTAGATCTAAGGAGGATCTAAGAGCTATCACAAGGGCAATCAGATAGTTTGTGAATCAGTTGTTTAAATCATAAACAGATCTAGTGGATGGATTGAAGTAGCAGTTATCTACTTTGCATTTGTTAAGGCAAATGCAGTTCGAATGCTGCTTATAATTTTATGAAACAAACAACAAAGAATGATAAACAAACAAACTAATTAGCTCCCCAACGGAGTCGCCATTTTGTTACAAGGAAAAGTGTCTATTTAGAACTGCTCTATCCCACTAAGGTGTGACAACTGCCTTAGAAACAAATAGATAAAATCTACTTATGTTTTTCCTTTATGAATTATAGATAGAGAGGAATAGAAAGACCAACCTCTGTTTTGCGATAATCCTTTGATTCAATCCCTCTCTTCTTTGATAGTCCCCAGCTACCTGCTTCCTTGTACGCCCAGCATCAAAAAATACATGTAAGATCACAGAAGCATAGCACTATACAAAGACATGGATCTATGTTCATAAACAATCTAGGATCAGATGTAAATTGACCATACAAATGTAACAAGCATCAATGATACAAAAGCATGGAGGAAAACTCAAATAGATTTTATTGATAAACAAGAAAAGATCCAGGAGGAGTTACAACCAGTTGTTCCGACCTAGCATCAACCTCCCAGCAAAGAAGCCCCTCTTCACCTCAAACAAAGCTTAGATCACCCAACAATCTGATGTTTGTCTCTAGAAACCAACAACAATTCCTTACAATATGAAAAATTCCAGCCTCTGGATCTCTAGGATGAGGGATCCATATAGAGATATCTGTAAGGCGGATGAGTCAGCTTGTGATTTGATTAGTGTCTTCTCTCTGACAGTTCTTGCTTCCACTTGGAGACTGAGGGCCTCTTACTCATCCTTGGTCGAATTCAGTGAGGCAAGTGTCACAGGAGAAGATTCTAGAAGCTTCCATTGCCTCTCCACCTTGCAGAATGACACTACCATTTGTCATTTCTCACCCATCGCACTCCATAGAAGGGACTTTTGAAATGCAACACACCCTCACAGTGTATTTGGGTGAGATGCAATGCACCTAGCCAGTGGAGCAGCTGCAATGATCCTGTTTTGACCAATTTTGAGTAGTTTTTCATGGAGAACTTCTGTGAGAAGCTGTAATCTATTGACCTTGTTCCTTTAGGGGTTAGAACAACACTTCTAGGGACTTAGGAGCCCTTGGTTTATGGACATTTCATGCTTGGGGTTATAGGGAACAAAAATGTCTATAACAAGGACAAAGGCTACGATTTTGTCTTCAGTAAGGGAAAGGTTTTCCTTAGACACATTAGCACGGGACAGGTGAAACAGATCAATTCATGGGTATAGAACCTATATTCTCTTAAGGTTCAAGATGCATGCAAGGCCTTGACGAGCAAGGCCAATGTTAGAGACTTGGTGGTTGAGAGGGAGTGTAAATTACCTCTCAACATGCAGCGCCAAAAGAAGTCTCAGACAATTGTGGAGGAGACAAAATTGAATATGTCAGCAGAGGGATCACATGTAGCCATACCTCCAGATGTGACATGGGGTGATGTGAAGTGATAGTCCCATGAAGGCTGAAATAGGGACAAAATCCTTAAGGTACCCAGCCTATCTGATTATAACTTCCTACGGGTGCCCCGACCAGGAGTAGCAAGACTGGCTGAGTGAGTAGAGACAGATGCGGATGGAGCAACAGAGGAAGCTTCACCATCAGAGGTTGTTTCTAGCCCAATGGGGAGGTCAGTTGGGAGATCAGTTACTTACTTCTCAGTAACTGAGTTGCAGTGCAGTAGTGGGCAGCATGATGCAACATGGTGAGAGGAGGTGCAGTGTGGATGCAGTGCTGGGAGATAGGACCAGCAGCAGCACGGATGCAATAGGAGGAATCAGTGTGATTGATGCAGTGAGAGATCAAAGTGACAGAGGCTAGAGTAGTTAGATATTGAAGAGCATAGAGGTGCATAGTTTTCAGTCGATAGAGGCAATAACAGTCAGAGATGTTAATGACAGAGGCATCATTCTGATTCAGGTTGGATGTTTTTTCTATTGTTGGAGCAGCAACACTTGAGAGAAGTGTTGCTTGTAGAACGTTACAAAGGTTTAGGAACAGTATCGACTTGAAATCCTTTCTTGTTGAGAGGGAGTGTTGAAAACAGAAATAAGAAATGCTAAAAATAGCATTCAGAATATTCCAATTTTAATTTGTCCTTGAATTAAAATTGAGAATCAAAATTATAATTTAGTCTCACCAGATGCGTGAAAAATAATTAATTAATTCATCCTAAGTTAATTAGTTGTAGAAATTCAAACATGAAGTCTTTGTGAAGTCATGCAAAAATTATTCCTTTGATTGAGGAAGTTATCCCTTAATTAAGGAGATAAGGATGAATAATAATTGAGTTGTAATTAATTAGATCAGTTAACTTAGTTATGTCCAACTAAATTAGTTCTAAACAGTTTGAGGAACTAATTGTGAGTTCATTCAGTTAATGCATGCATGCGTCAAACTAGTGTACTCTAGATAACTGAAGATTCTCTCATTAGTAACTCATGCATGCCTATTCAGAGAAAGACCTAGTTGAGATTAAAGACAGGGACATTGTACTATTAGTTGCATTAGTTTTCCTATAAAGCAAACTCATCCATGCAAAAGGAACAAGGTTCCTTGAGGATTGCGCAGTTTTACAGGGTGTGAGATCATTGTGAGTGATCAGTGTTACACTTGGTAATAGTAGGATTACCCAAGAGAAACAATGCAAGGAAATAGGAGGCTTGAAGGGTAGAGGAGAAGGCTTGCAAGAAGCTTTGAATGCCTGTGAGCATCCAGGAGGATTGTATTGAGAGCCGGCTAGCTGTGAGAGCTAAGGCTTTGTGTAATATTGATGTATTTCCACCTATGATAACACAGATAATGGGTTTTTAGCTGAGGCTTTCCCCTTAGTATTTTCTATGTTTCATGTGCATTGATTCTTCTTCTTATGGTTATGTGTGTTCAGCTCTGATTCAGCTCGATCTTTAAGCTTCCACAAGTTTGATAGTAGAAGTAGATTATAGCATTTTTCTTTGGTATATTGCATTATGGAGTTAATGTACAATCAAATTTTCTACATAGATCTTAGAGGTAGATTTGTAGAGAATTTGTAGGAAATTATACACCGACTTTCTACTAGTTTTTGTCAAATTAACTAGATCACTACAAAAACCTTCACAAAAAATGAGAAATGGAGAGACACTCCCTTCCAAAGCCCAATCCTAAATAGATCCTCGTAACTCTTTCTAGCATTCATTATTTGGGAGCTATGGAATGAAAAAAATTGAAGGATCTTCACGAATGTCTTTAGTCCAGTTTTTTTGATTTGAGAGTCAATCTTAGTTGAAATCAAAGAAAAATTTACCATTAATAATTGATCCTTGCAAGACTAGAACTGTTTCCACATAACGAAATACAATTTAGGATTCCTAGGCATCTCTCCTCATATCCCCTTCATCTCCTGCACTTTAGTCACCCCTTCTCCTTCAAGCTTGGTTAAGTGGACTTGCCCTCCTCACAATTTCATCAAATTGAACTTCAATCATGCCATCAAAGGAAACCCTAGCCCAATGGGTTATGGAGGTGAAATACTTCATATTTATCATGGGACAATTCACCACACCTCAAAAAAAGTCACAAAGATTTAAGCCCTTGAATAAGGAATAACAATTTCACTACGTAAATGATACCACACCATAATTGTTGTAGGGGATTCAGAGTTGATTATCGTGAATCTATCAAAAATCCAATCGAACAAGCATCCTTTCAAAGTCTCTAGAAGGTAGACGATTAAATATTGAATCTTCAAGGTTTCCTCTCTCCTCTCACAACTCTAGGGCCCTTTTCTCTCCGACATTAGAATTAGTGGAAACAAAGTCACTAATATGCTGGCCAAATTTGGTCTTTGCATAGGTGCAACCCCTTTAGACCTATATTTAAATCAACAAAGTCCTCCACTCCTTCAAGCCATCTCCACAAGCATCTCTATGTAAGGCTACATCCCACAAAAACCATATCTCGTCTCCTCTATCTGATCATTAATGTTCACTTCCCCATTTTAGAGTCCTCAATCATTCATTCACCATCTCTCCCAAGCCTCTATCTCTCTCTCTATGGTTGTTTTAGAATATAGTTTCTATATATTTACTATATTCTAAGGCAACTCGTTTTGTCATCACAAGGCGTATGATATTTTGTGAGTCAAAGACCGAGGTGACCATGGTGATAGAAGCACCTCTGATGATGGTTGAAACTGCAATTAGGCTTCGAAGGAAGGTATTGTACAACCCATAGCTACCTCAACACAATGATGGGCCACAACTTCTAACATCAACAAACTAAAAATCTAGATTGCTAGAGCCACATTTAAAGGAAATTCAACGATGTGGTTGAATCTACATTTTCATAGAATGATATTAATTCCATGCAACCATTTATTGTTCAAATTTCATTTTCTTCCATGTGACTCCACGTGAACTATCAATATTTTATTCCAAATTCTATGCCATTTCTCTTAATGAACATCCTAGTCAAGCATGGTCTACAGAACGTCAAAATTCTGAATTTGTGTTATTGGTATAGTTTCCCTTGGGGTAGACCAAGAGTTCATAATATTGTGTTATGTAATTTTTTAAGGAAGTAATACAAAGTGATAAATTTCACAATAAAGAAATAGTAATATGTCTTAGTAGGTGGTCTAGGAATGTTACAGAGTGGTATGAGAACTAAAGTTTGCAAATCTTGGATGATACGGGTCAATCTACATTATAGAGAAAATCATAGGTTGTGTGACAATTGTTTGAAATTTTTTTACAGGGATTAGATATGATGAATTCTCAATTTTAGATGAGATCCAAGATAATAATAAACATAGTAGTGTAAACTTATGGTTCCTATCTTAGAATCTATGAAGTGATTGGTGAATTCTATTAATAGGAATTCCAAATTCACACAGACATAGATTCTGAAACAATAAGTATTATTTATGAGAAATAAAAAATTAAATTTGAAATTAAATTTACAAAAAAAGAAATGCAATGTTAGTGATGAGGTGGAAATTCCATGTGGCAACTGAATTGAAAGGTGGAGTAGGCCAAGTGGAAATCAAAGGTAGAAAAATAAACCATCAAGTCTTTAATGCCCCGTTAATGAATTAATAAGTTTACACCAAATAAGAATATCTATTATTCAATGTAATAATCTTTAATCGTTAAATCTATCAGGTCGATTTCACACCATAAATTATCGTGTTGCTTTTCACCCAATATAAATTGTGGATCGTTGATCTAGTTTGAGCATGACCATCAAATCCATTGGGGATGTAACTTCATTTTATCCCTTATGCATGTTGGAGCTCAATAGTTGATCTGAGACATTGATGGAGAGAGATAGTGACCATCAAATGCATTGACGATACAACTCCATTCCATCCCATGTGCAAGTTAGAACTTGATGGATGATCTATACTATGGATGAGGAGTGACCATAGAAATTTGATCCATCAAGTGCACACCCCTATTCTATATCTTATGCATGGTCCAAGTCAATATATATTTTTGTCATTGGATCAAATCATTCTCAACTACTATATCCAATGGGTGCATAACCACACCATAACCTATACACCTGTTCTAGCTCAATAAAAATTTGGTCTAGCAATCTCCCTCAAGATCATCCATAAGATCTGCAAGTGACAAAGTCACCCACTATGAGAAAAAGTGGAGAGTAGATCCAATGTGTAGACATATCCAAAGAAGGACATCCATGTGGGAGGTCCCATGTGAATGATGGGCCCTAGGTTAGAAGTAACAAGCAAATTGGAAAGTTGCATGTATGCCAAGTGTTTAAGGAAAGCTATGCAATTGGTTCATGTCCAATTGGAACTAGAAGCCAATTATATATAGACAATTATTTTCCAATGAAACAGGGGCACATAAAGAGGGTACATGTGGTTGAAAAGTATTATAGAGAAGAGCTATAGGGAGATTTGATTGGTATTAGGGAGTAAATCAATTGAAATTTTAATAGTTTTTTTATTTTTTTAAGTAATTTTTCGAATCGTTCACTTGTAGAGCAATATTACATTATGCCACTTTTAGGTAGACAAAAACCATGACTATTATCTATACCAATGGTATAGGTACTATTTTTAGCTGAAGCAAAAGATATTGGAGAGATATTTTTAATTATATATTATAATCATGAAACAAAGACAGTGTGAAAACGTTATGACTAAAACAATGTAAAGGAAAAATACAGTATGCAGTCACTTCAAAAGGGCATAACTCTGCAACCATATCCTATATTTGGGCGATGAAGTAGTCAGTAGAAGGATATGAAACAATGGAACATATTCATGGAGATGGATTTAAAATTTGGATGCATACTGCTAAGAAAATTTGAAAATGTTTGTTATGGCAAAACATGGGAAATTAGGTTGAATTGACCAAAAAATTTATAGGTTATATCTTTCAACTCTAAATTTGATTTTAGAAAATAGATATTAAGTAAAAGTATATTGAAAAGGATAATAAGTTTTCAGCTAAAAAAATTGGTTTAGGGTAGGAAATTCATCAAAAAATAAAAACAAGGATATAGGTGACCTATAGGGAAAGAACATCATGACGACCAAAACTATGAGGGATGCTTAGGGTCCCTATAGCCATGAATAATATGTTAGATATTTGAATATTAGATTAGTTAATGTAAAAAAATAAAAAAATGGGCATGGATGGGATAGGTGTTAGTATAGAAACGTAAAGGAAACCATGCGAGCCCTCAAAATGGAGGTTCTCAACAGTAAGGATAATAATGAGAGACTAATAAGAGATCAAAAACAAAATAACACTTATATTTTACAGAGATTGAATAAATTATATATGATAAAATATCATAGATATGATTATTGGTAGGTAGATGGACACGACCCACGTGTTATGGGGAAGAATGTTAGAGATCAAGGAACTCTACGAGTGTTCTTAGGTATCATCATCATGCATCAAGGAAATCAACTAAAATATTGTAAATTTCCTTAGAATCAAGAAGCCGTTTGGATATCACCAGTAAGGAAACCAAGGAGACCTAACTTGGATAGTTTGAAAGGAAATCTCAAGAACTTAAAAGCTCGTACATTTAATAATGAGCAAAAGAAACAACGGAAGATTGAAGATGGGTTGTTAGCAATGAGAAAATTCCTTCAGCTACATGATTACTAATTTAATTTTGAGGCATGAATTGTAATCTACCACTTGAAGGGAAAAGAGAATATGTGGTGGGAATAGCTCAAAGAAGTACGACATCTAGGTAAGAAGAAGATCTCATCAAGGACATTTAAATAGTGATTCGAAAGGAAATTCCTATTCGAGAATTACTATGAAAGGAAAATTGAAGGGTTATTCGAACTCATGTTAAGGAACATGATAATGAACTAATATGGTAGAAAATTCAATAAATTTGTGAGGTATGTTGACATTATAATGGATGAAAAGCTAAAGATATAGAGATTCTTGAGTCGGTTGCTACCATTTTATAGTGACATAATTAAATTTGATGAACAAAATATTTTTGATGAAGCCAAGAAGGTAGAGTACCTCTATTAGCAAAGGAAAAATAAAACAACCATATAAAAAACTTGGGATGATGAGAAAAGAACTAACATGGAGCAAAGGAAGAATGGTTCTAAACCCTCAGTTTTCAAGAACAATTCACAAGTAAATCAACAAACTTAAACATCCTATAGTGAGCCAAACATGGGGTTGATTTATTGAGTAAGAGAACAATATTTCAGCCCATTAGATGTTGAAGTTGTAGAGGAAAGCACATGAATAACTAATTCCCTCACAAAGAAGGAAAATTGAGGACAGTACATCACATCCAAGGATTTGATATAGTGGACGACATGGGTAGAATCATGCCCATGATCTATCAAACAATGAATAATAGGTAGGTTGACCACCAGGCACATATGATTGAAGTGAACATAAGTTAAACAACCGAGTCTATTTCCATTTTAATTGATTTTAAATCTAGTCATAATTCTCTTTATCCTATGCTTGTTGAAATATTTAACTTGAATAAAACCAAGCATGGGAGTTCTTGGATAGTTCAATTAGCTACAACATCTAAAACAAGAATAATTGAAATTATAAATTAATTCCAAATCAGCATGAATGAGTTGGATAAAATTGCAGTTCTAAAAATAATACTATTGGGACCATATGATTTCCTTATTAGTATGGATTGGTTGGAAGAACACCATGAAATACTATACTGTTACAATAAAACATTGACTTGGCTTGATGAAGAAGAGAAGAAGAAACAAGTGCTAGGAATTCAAAGTTCAATCTTTGTTAGGGAAATATTAGTCATGCAACCAAAGAAATTTTACGGAAGGGTCCTGAATGAATGCAACTCACAAGTTGGAGATAGCCAAGGATCGGGCATCAAGCATTGAGGACCACCTGATACTTAAGGAATTTGAATATGTGTATGTTGAAATTCTAGGATTATTTCCTAAAAAAGAAATTGAATTGTCTAAATAAATATTACTTAGAGCTACCCTGATATCAAAAACACCATACATGATGAGAAAATCACAACTTAAAGAATAAAAAATGCAGTTAGAAGAACTCTTAAAGAAAAGGTGCATATATCCAAGTGTGTTACCTTGGGAACCTCAGTTCTCTTTGTTAAAAGGAAAGATGCTACACTAAGATTGTGTATTGATTGTAGGGAGCTAAACAAAGTCATAGTGAAGAATAAATATCCCTTGCCGAGAATATCATCATGTAAGGATTAAATGAGAGGACATAAATAAAATGACATTTTAAACTTGATATGGGCATTATGACTTCACAATACAAAAATTAGGGTTATGTGATTCACCAGGTTTTTTTATGTGCCTCGTGAATTGTATTTTTCAGAATTGTTTGGACAATATTGTTATTGTGTTCCTAGATGACATCCCAATTTATACCAAAATTTAAGGATTAACGTCAACAACATTGGAGGATGGTGTTATAGGTACTTAAAGAGCATCAACTATATGTGAGACTGAGAAAGTTCTCATTTTATAGAAGATAAATTCATTATCCGGGTCATATCCTTTTAGAGGAGGGAATGGTAGTAGACCTAGAAAATATTAGAGTAATGAAAGAGTGGCCTAAAATAAAAATTGTTATATAGGTGAGATATTTCATGGGTTTACTGAGATACTATAGAATATTTATTAAGGGAATATCAAAAGTATCCCCCCTATTACTCCCTTGCAAAAGAAGTGTAAAATTTGAATGGGTTCATAAATGTGAAGATGAATTTTAGCATTTAATATTACTGTTAACAAGTGCACCTATATTGAAGATAGCTAATTCAAATGATGGTTTTATTGTCTGCAAATATGCATGTAAGGAGGGACTTGGAGGCATTCTCATGTAAAATGGGCATGTGATATGTTATGAATCAAGGAAGTTGAAGGAGCATGAAAGGATATATGTCACTCATGATTTGGAGCTAGCATCCACTATACGTACTTTAAAAATGTGGAGGCATTACCTCATGGGGAAAATGTTTGAATTAAGAACTAACCATAATGGTTTAAAGCACTTTTTTGAACATCTAAATCTAAATTCCACAGAAATTAGATGGCTAGAATTCTTGGTTGCTTATGAATTAGAAATTAAGCAAATAAAGGGTAGGGAAAATATGTCGGTTGATGCACCTACTAGAAGATCACATAAAATCCGTGCTACTTCCATAAGGATATGTAAATATTATTTAAAAATCATAATTTTAGAGGAAAAAATTCATATTATAAATACATGGAAATAGACAGAAACCTAGGACAAGATAAATTACAGCTAAAGTAAAAGAATTATGAAATAGGAAAAGATGGAATTATTTTCTACGATGGTGGGATTTATGTCCCAAAATCCATGGGGATGAAAAATTGAATGCTGAATTAGATGGATAGGGTACCTTATGCTATACATCCATGGTACCAATTTACAATATAAGAAGTCAAGAAACAATACTTGTGGTTGGGTATTAAAAAGAGGTGGTTGATTATATATTTAGGTGTTTGGAATGCCAAAAGGTTAATGTTGAACATAGATACCTAGCTAGATTACTACAACCAATACCCATTCTTAAGTGGAAATGGTAAATTGTTTCTATATATTTTGTTATAGATTTACCTTGAATTGTGAGGAAACATGATTCCATCCTGGTACTGTGTAAAAAATCACTAAGGCTTCCCACTTTATTCCAATGAATTCCACACATAAGGAAACGAATGTTGATAAGATTTACATGAAAGAAATTGCTAGGCTACATAGTGTGCAGAAGGAAATTATTTCATACATGGATCAAAAGTTTACATGCAATTTTTTTTATTTAAATGATTTGGAACTAATTTAAAATTTATGATGGAATACTATCCACAGTCAGGTTGTCGAATAGAAAGACTAATTTGGGTTACTATATATATTCTAAGAATGTATGTGATTGAAAAACTATTGAAATAAGAGGTACTTGGTATATTTCTCTTATGATAATGGGTACCAAGCATCTGTTAACACTAGCCCATTTGAATCCTTTTATGGTAGAAAATGCAACACAACTATGATTTGGGATAATCCAATTGATAGGGCCATTTTTGGTCTAGACTTACATAAGGAAGTGGAAGAGAAGTTAATAAAGATGAAACTGAATTTGAATGTTTCCCATGATGGATAGAAAGGATGTGTAGATAAGAACATGTTAAATAGGGATTTTAAAGTTGGTGATCATATCTTCTTGATAGTGAAGGAAAAGAAAAGTTCATTGAAACTTGGTAATTGTGTCAAATTGGCAACTAGATATTGTGGGCCATTTGAAATCCTAGAAAGGATTGGCCTAGTTACATATAGGATTACATTGCCAACATCTATACATATTCATAATGTGTTTCATATTTCATTGCTTGAAAATTATGTTCCTAATGCTAACCATGTAATTGACTAGAATATGATTAAGGTGGACCTTGACGAAAAATTTGAGGTCCAGCTGGTGTGGATTTTGGAAAGAAGCTAAAAGTTTTCAAAAATTGGGTTGTTGCCTTGGTGAGGTGAGAATGGACTCATTTCCTTATTGTTGATGCTACATAGGAGGATTAAGATGTAATAAGGGAAGAGTAACCTCACCTTTTTCGATAATTGTTTTGCATATGTTTGTAAATATAAGGCACTAAGGATGGTGCATAAATAATAAGGAGGGGAATGCAACACCCCACCTTGACCCTTGGATTATAAATAACATGTATATAAAAAACATTAGGGAAATAAGATAGTACAAATTAACTAGGCTAGTGAGCTAAGGATTAACGTTTGTGGCCAATGCGCCCATGTTCAGGTGTGCGTATATCTTTTGGGGTTGATGTCCTTGTGTGCATATGTTTTACGTGTTTTGATTCTAGAGAGCCTAATTTTGTAAGTAGTAAATTTCACTGAAGTTAAAAAGAAAGATAGTGTGGTTGCAAACTAATTTAGGTGAAAATAGTATTGCATGCTAAGACTCCATGTGTATTAAAAGGGGGCCTTTTGTGACTTAACTTTTATAAAAGTGCACATGTTTATAACAAATGTCAATGAAATGAATTTATGCGGTGCCAAGTTTCAAAGGAATTCCATGCACATAAATATAAGGATTTTGGTACTATGGAGGAAGAGACTATCCAATATGCCACAAAAAGAAATCATTGATCCATATTTCTCTATATATTTGTCTCTTGAAAAGTTTGACACCATGGAGGTAGTGGCTCAATTCGAGGGATTGTGACTACAGAGAAAGCGGGTGTACTACTTGGGTGTGGGGATCATGGGGGATGTGAGCCTATAGGTTGGAGGATGATAAGGTTTGGTATGAAGGAATAGAAGGTAGATTCAAACCCATGAGGGTAGTAGTAACTCCTAGAGCCACAATGCTCTAGACATCCCTTGGTGGTTTAGCTAGACACATTGGAGGTAGTTGCATATCCCGAGGGATTGTAGGTGTAGATAAAGGGGTGTATTACTTGAGTGTGGGGATGATGGTGCATGTGATACTATAGGTTTAAAGTTGTTAGGGTTTAGTACCTTGGCCTATTTTATTTATGGTACTAGACATGTACCTAGTTGTGGGTGAGATGATGCCCCATGGAGTTGAAGCCCCAACTCCACAGTGAACTTCTATTAATACTAAATGATTAGTGTGGTCTATGGTTGGTAGGAATATCTGAGGCCTACAACTATTCCGTGACAATAAAAGATAAGTATTTACTTTTTATTAAAAATTATTTTTGCTACAATAAATTATGTATTTTTATGAAATGCATATACTTTTCAATTTACAGTTTTAATTTACGCAATTATGTGTCTGCACATGAGTTAATGTGTTTTAAACTACATTTAGACCAAGATAGAACCCATATGGTCATTAAAAATAAAAATAAAAAAGATTCCCAGGAAATTAAGTGATAGTGATAGCAAGCACAATAATATGTCTTCACAGTTGGCTAGGGAATGTTACAATGTGCACCATTTCTTTCTCACATTTAGAGCTACCCAATTCACTAAGACATATTGTTTTTAGTATTTAATGTTAACAGTTTCCCACTCGCAACAATGTTTCCCCAACACCTTGAAGTGAGGCATCATATTCCAAAATGAAAGTCTTAATGAATTCTGATTGAGATAGTATGCATAGATTTATTTAAGGCTAGTTACCACATCATTTTAGACAAAGAAATTCCATTTGATCATTGATGTTAATGAAGTATAAATTTTACCATAGCTCTACCCTTTTTTTTTATATCATGTGACACTAAGGAACACAATATTTCTAGTGTTTTTAGGCATGGGAGGTCATGTTAATTCAATTTTCTTAGGGTTAACTTTGGCCCTAACCCTATTGAAAATGTGACCAAAATATTCCACTTTAAAAGTGTCAAAAGAGAATTTTCAAATTTTGATAAACAAGTGGTTATAGAAGAATTATAATGCTTAATCTACATGAAACACCATCCCTGATATAGATTATATCATTATATTATTTTTCATCTTTCTCAATACTTTCACATTGGAAAATATTAGAGGATTTAGTTGAATGGGTCATTTTAATGATAAGTCCTCGTTTGGAAATTTGACATCTAAAGTATTCCACAGCCATATCACAAATAAAATGTCACATTTTGGGTTCAAATGTTTCTCATTTTTTACTCGGAGCCTTTCATGTTTACATACACTTAGATACCTAAGATCACATCAATGAGAACTCATATGCAAAAGATAATTGAAATTCATACATTTATAAAAACATGTAACAAGATTCTTAGCCATGAAAATTCATCTTCACTATACAATGGAGATTCATCCTCATTGTAAATTTTGTTACAACATCATAGACTAATACTATAATCTATCATTACGCATTATGAAATAAACTATAATTCATTTTTTAATTACAATATTTTTTATTTATTTTATTTTATAACATGTTTTTTAATTAAATAAAAAATAAAATTGAATATATGAACTCTTTATCTTTAATATTATTAAAAATATTTCATAATTTTCTTTTTTTATAAATTTCTATGATTCATTCATTACTCAGTAATAATTAAATAAAATTTAAAAATCCTTATTCTGAAATAAAAATATGCATAAATCATAAACATCCTGCATCGCGATTCAAGAAAAAACTCTAAAATTAGTCAATCCACTGATTACAGAGTTGTCAGACGGACAACGAAATATGAGTGTGAGCTTTTCACGGAGCGACAAGCCCTGTACATGATATGTGCAACACAACATACCCAAATTTCTTCCTTTGCTATCATCTTTCATGGAATCATCAGACAATTAGGTGGATAAGGCTAGTTATTTATTCAAAGAGGGAACCCTTCTTTTATTCAACTGAACGAATTCGAAAGACTTCAATCTCTGACTTTCTGTTGGCGTTGTAATGACTGCATGTGACACGTCGTTGCAGCAGGAAGGTAGAATAGATTTTTGGAAGTTTCTCCAGTTTTGTTTTACGTTAGCTGGTTCTTCATGGGAAAGCCTGGGTGAGGAGAGTACATGTTGTAGTTAACTGTATAAAAGTAAAAATGGGGAATTCTCTTTTTTGTGATTCCAAGGTTTTGTCTTGTAAAGAGTCCAGTGTTTTCTAAACTCTAGTGTCATTGTGTTGTAATTTTATTTTAAATGGATAAGTTTAAAATATCTGTTGATCATAAAATGAGCATACTTTTATAAATTAATCCTTAGTAAATAGGTATTAAAATACTTTTATTATTACACATTTTATATAATTAAAATTTAAAAAATAAATTATTATTAATTTCTTTAAAGAAATCAAAAGGTGGTTATGATCGTAGGAGTTACAAACCACCATGTGATTACCTTCGGAATTGAAAAACAAGCATGTACACGATGCTATGGGGACTTACAAGATGGTATGTTTATGTTTCTGGCATAAAAATTATTATTAGAGAAGTTTGTGTAGTGCCAGGTTTATGCAGAGAAGGAAAAGGTGAATGGAGAATTAGTTTGACCCTCAAAGTCGTTGCAAGCAACGATGGCTGCCAAGTTCTGGAATGTTTTTGTTATCTACATTGTTACATAGTTATATTGTTATCTACATTTTTACACAGTTATACTTCCATGGATGTCTTGCCCAAGCAGGCAACATACTTGGTGTGTTGATGATAGAACGGTTGGCCCTATTTAAATGAAAGAAAGGAAACAATTGTGAATATCAAGGACGAAATATGGAGGCTAAAGAAAAGAGGTATCATGCACATAAAATGTAAGTAGCCTTGTCTTTTCTTAAAAAGAAGTTTTACAAGAATCTTGTGTGAAAAAGGTTAAGTAGCCTGTGATTTCTTTAGAAACCAATAACATCTACGAACATCGTCTACTTTTATACGGATATATGAATAGAACTTGTGTGTATTGGTCTAGTTGAGCCTTTTCCGATAACATTCCTCCAAGAAATAATATTTTCATCAGTAAAAATGTGTTATGGATTCACCCAATTAGAAAAAATCAATATTCCTTTCTGAATCTTACGACATCCTTCACTAGTACTTAATTCCATGTCATGGTATAAAAAAAATGTGACCATCACATAAATAACCAAAAGAGAACCATGTTCTTCCGAAGCATACCAATAGATAACATATAAACATTCACTAATAATGGTGAAGTTGGTATTGTGTAAGGATGGTAAAATAAAATTTGTGTGTAGAGGTTAATTCCTTAATGATATGCAGATGTAAAATAAATCAAGAATTTTTACAACGAGCGAGAATGATTCATGGTTAATTTAGTAAAAAGAAAAAAAAAAAAATTCGAAGGTGGATTGAGGAGATTAGAGGCTCACATAATTTAAAAGATTAAGAATGTATGATACTCTCTTGAAAAAGAATTCATATGAAAGACAAAGAAATCATATAAAGAACCACTTTTGAACTAGATTTCTCTAAAGAATGTGTGAGATGCACAAAATAATAACAATTGTGTTAGTTTCTCTTAGAATAATATGTGTTTATTTGTCACCACATTGAAAAGATAAAAGTGAGTATGCATTCATAAAGAATAGTTACCATGTATTATTTCTTGAAGAAGAAACATGCATGCAAAAAAATAGCTACAATGCTTTTGACTTCTTTGGGAAAAAAAAAAATACATGCATATGCATGCACCATAAGCATTTCTTTCAAAATATGTTGAGGTGCATAAAACTATAGCCATAATGTTAATTTTCATGAAGGGAATATGGGATATTATGTTAGTATGATTTGGGAAATAAATTATATTGCATGAAAGAATGTGTTAATTATTTTGTGGAAAATACTATGCATTTGCATGCAAGGTATAGTTAGATTCTTTTGCTAAAGGGAGATGTGTGTTTATACAAGGAGAATAGATATCATATTAACGAACAAGTGAATGCATGCAAGAGACTATTACTAATGTGTTAACTCTATTTTGGAATAAGGCATGTATTTTATTGTACTATAATTATTGTAAATAGTTCTCCTTCAGAAGCAAATTATTGAAATGTTGTTGGAATGTACATGCAGTTACATGCACAAGCATAGTACCTATCATGTTAGATTTACCTTAGAATGGGACATGAATTTATATGCATAATAAAAATAATAATATCTATTGTGTTGGAAAAAATTACTTAGTTACATGCACAATGAGGGCTAAATTTCTTTGGATAAGTTTTTACATGCACGAGGATCAAAGATAAAATACTAGTATCCTTTAAATGAATGGTTAATGATAAGGCTCATTAATAGGTAAATTATATGGGCCTTAATTCCACTCTCTATCTTATTAAAATAAAAATTTCCCACATTTCTTTACATATGTTATTATATTTTTATTAGTGAGAAGGGTAAAGGTGAGATGCTATGTCATGTGGCCTAATGTGCATTAATTGTAGGATTTGGAGTAGTTTTGGGCTAATTTAAGTGCAACAACTTGAAGTAGACAATAAAGAGGTATTTTAGAAGATTTTGTATCCCTCCTTAACAACTCAATCACGCAAAGATTCCTCCACCAAATCTCATCATCTTGGAGTTACAAGCAGCCAAGCTAGTGATAGTTGAAGACAAGTCAATCTCAAGTTTCGGAGCCGAGGCTCCCTAATTTTTAGGAAGTCGTTGGTAGCTTTAGTTGTATAAATAGGAAGTTCGAGGGCCTCATTAGGGTTCGACCTTTCATTGTAGCCAAGTGGCGATTTCGAGCTAAGATATTGTGATTATTATCCTCATATTATTTTTGAAATTTTGATGATAATGAAAAGGGTTTCTTTGATCTAGCACTGAGTTGACTCAGACGGTTGAAGCATTTGGGTTAGGGTCCAACCCTAGCAGTAGAGGTTCCTTTTTTTGTACATGTATTCTTAGATTAGAATCATAAATTAGTTGTTGAATTTATATGTTCTTTGTTTAATTTACAAGTCTTTGAATGATTGGTTAGTTTTTCTTCCATTAGTTGGAGAAGTAGATCAATGTTACAATAGTGAAAGAAAATACTTCAGAAAATCTTGTGACAATGGCCTCTTCCTCATCTCCCTCATGGGATGATGTTTTGAGGGCCCCACTTTCACAATCCCAAAAATAGATTTATCTTTTGGTCATTGCATAGCCTAAGATTTCTTGTTAAGTAGATCATTATTTATGATTTCTTAGAAGTAGCTGCAATTTTTATTTTGGTTTCTTAACTTTGTTGTAGATTGGAAATCCTTCCATTCCGTAGATTTAATCCATTAGCCATCAATAAGTGAGTTTCTCAAATTCAACTCATCTTTTCCACATTTACATAAAGCTATGCATGAATGAAGAAAAGAATCTGCATTGTTGCATGAGTTGTTGATCTGCAGGGGGGAACTCATTCCACCTGCCTCATCTATGTCTTCCCCACCTCTCAGCCAATCCTACAAACCACTAATTCAAATTTATGTTTTGTAGCCACCGTGGACAACCACCTTGAGAAAATCCAGCCATCCTGAAGAGTTAGGTTGATCCTTGGGCAGTGTGCACCTTCTCCATACCTTATTCCACCATCAGACATCTTCCCATCACTTAATTTCACCTTCCCTACCATCCTACAACCTTCAACTAAGTTTCCTTTAGTAAATCAGGACATCTTGTAGTAACTACAGGAAATCCTGTAGTAACTACAAGAAACCATGTAGCAGCTTGTTTTAGACTATTTTGGGCAAAAATGATGATCAAAGCCTAGGGTAGGCCTTCAACTTTACTTCCATACCCTCAATGAAATTTTGGACCAACGTTTTCATACCTTCCTCCCCTACAAAAGATCGGATTATTAGCTTAGAATTTACATTTCTAAATTGAAAACCAAAAGACTCTTTTCTACAATATTTAGCTAGTGCATGCATACATCAGTCAATAGTAGTGCTAGGATAATTTCTATGCCTACTTAGTCAAGATAGCTAGATGATAGAATGCAAGGTTAAATTAGGTATCTTATACAAGTAATGTGTGTTAATTATTAGCTACGTAACGTCATGTCATTTCATAACACTTTCTATAAAGAACTTTCATTTCCTTAAAATAGGGAAAAATTTACTTTCTACATTAAATATATACTTACATTGACTGTCATTAGTAAGCCTCCTTCTAATCAATAGATGACTGTTTTGAAAAAACCTAGTGATCTATCTCCCCAATTAAGAAGTGACAAGAGTAGATTGTTACATATGTTGTGCCTATGGCATCCAAGTTTGTACAAACCTCGGGTTGATCAAGTAAAGTTGGTCATCCTAGGAGTTGCAGCATCCTTGCTTCAATATTGGGTTTCATCAGTTACAGTGGTTTTTCTTTCAGAAAAAAGCATATGTTTGTCTGATAAGAATCATTGTAATGTGGTACTTATTCTAACATGATTTGATAATTATATGATTATAATTAATGTATGAGTAGTGTTGTCATAGGAAGCATGTTGTGATATTCTATTTACACTTCATGTATGCACATGAATATATGTTAAAGAACCATTGTTAGAGATTTATTATTTGTTGATTAATACTCTATGTATCATGATACCAAATTTCATGAAGAAGATAATGGTAGGAAAGTCTTAGGTTCCTATATCAATAAGAGTCATAATTTTGAATGACTATGGTTAACCTTGTAATATTGTACATACCTTTGCTTTCTGGAATGTTTTCCATATTAAAAATTAAAAAAATGTAAAGGGGGTGTGTCCTAAAAGAAATATCAAAGGACAAAAAGAATAAGAGAAGGTCAAAAAATTAAAATTTATGAACCCCAAAAACAAAAAAATACCATGAAATTTTGCAAGTCTAAATGCCACTACTATTTTACTTCTTCTGCAAATAATAGTTGTGTGCAGCTTGCCATACATGCCATAACCCATGGCAAACAAACTATTTAATCTTGGTTATTTCATGATTTGAATTTTGTGTTTATAGTTAGAGACTAAAATCTGACCAAACAGTTTAATCTTGGTAGATCATTAGATAGGTAGAGAAAATAAAAGGAGCTCATCAGTTTAATCTGAGCCCTTGGATGATATAAGGTTAGAATTAGATAGATTAATTTCCAAAAGAAAAATGGATAATAAGTGTTTTATAGTCTAAATGCACCCAGATAAAATGGAGAGAAAATGTTAGGGTAAGTAAATGGGTAAGTGGAAGAAAGGTTGAAGTATAAAGTTGATCGGATCATAACACATTCATCATGCTTAGATATATGTGCTAATATGTATGATCAATTATGAAGGCAAAAGCAAAGGTTTAAAAGTTAATTTAATTAACTCCCCCTCACTCATTTTCCCCCTATGCTTACTAATTTCCTACCCACAAGCATGTTCTATTACTTTTAATCCTTCAAGTCAAAGAGGCTCAGATCATTTCTTTAACTTTTGGTGGGACCGGACCCTCGGCTTAATGACTTATGGACATTAAGTGTTAGAATCCCCTTCATTTCCCTAATACAACCCCTTTTCCTAAGGTTAAACCCCATTTGCTTATGAAAAGTAAACAACTCCATGTTAATTTCCATTTCATTAAAAATACCCACAAAAAGGCTTTGTCCTAAGTAGAAGTGTTAAATGATTATCTGGGGCATCACAATGAAGAAATCACACCTAAAAATCTTATTTTACACTACCCCTAGTGTATTTTACATTCTTGCACACTCATTTCATATTAACATGCTAACCTAATGTATTACCTCCCCGATATACTTTTTCCCGTATTAAATAAATCCTCAATATATAATATCCCAATCCATAGTTTAATTATAAACTATAGTTAAACCCTCTTAATACACCCTTGCGCGATGAACCTAAAATAACCTTGTCCTTAAGCCCCGATTGATCGCTTTAAACCCATAATTAAATCTTAAATAATCACAATCCATCGTGATCAAAGTCCTGCCCCCCCAACACCTTAGTTCATATCACCCGTGCACTTCCCTCGCCTGATTGCTATCTAGTCACCATCCCCCTCATCCAATGGTCCATAGCCATATTGGCCACGTGGCCTATCATTACCAGCCTGATAAAGTGCTTTTCCTGACCCCCCGAAGGCTACGTGTGAAGCTCTAGACTATATCGAGTGACCCCTCCTCAAAACCGCATTCACCTCATAAGCGGTGCGATGACCACCAATACCACCTCCCCACCAACCCGATAAACCACCTATTATCCTTAATATGAATTTTCATGCCAAATTCAAAAAGTTTCCCGTTAAACCTTATAACCGTGAAAACCCTCATTTTCATGCTTTTTGCTTGTTTCACAGTATAGACCCATTAAACCCTTCAGTGCCACCCTGAACCTCTGCAATGTAATTCAACCTCCGATTACATTCAAAACACTGCCATGACCACTTTCCTAGACATCCCTGTGTAGAGAGGCTATCAAATCGCCTTCCCTGCGAACCCGTGTTTTCTTAATTATTGTTGAATTTTGTAGGTAATCTATAGAAGACTAGACCTTGGATAAATAATTTTGATACTAGTCGCAAAACTTGTTTACCCCAAGACTAGACAGGAAACCTATTAAAAAACATGTATTCTGAAGAAGAACACAATTATACAAGGAACAGAGAAGAAGACAATTACTCACAGATCCGAGAAGAAAACATTCACACGGAGCCTTGACTGTTAAAACAAAGGAACCAAACAGAGAATATAGTCAAAAGACAAACAGATCAAACATACATAAAGTTGATCAATATCCATTACTATATGCTGATACATATAAAAAATTAAATGATTTACTGTTGAAATACACAGTAAAAAGTTAAAATGTACAGTAAAAGTGTATTAGATGAAAGAGTATCAGTAAAAGTATATCAGATTGAAAAATCAAAGTGAAGATAGATGAAAAAACAGAGCAGTTAAGGTAAACAGTAAAAGTAAACATGGAGGCAGTATGGGTTAAAATAGAGATGAAAACACTTTCACAAGAAAAAATAAAGTTTATCGAACGTAAAGGTAAAAACAGTTAAAAGAAAATTAAGGTTAAAAGATGAAATCAGAACAGAAATGGTACATTTTCGAGTAATTTCCTATTTAAGTCATAATTTTGTAGAAACTATTGTGGCCAATCCAAGATTCATGTCGAAACACTGAAGGAGGTTTGTGTTCCTAAAAGGCCTATCTACAAAAACCTATCTCAGGTTTTACACAGGTATTACCAAAAAGGAAATAAATGCATTTCTTTAGAGCCTAATTTTCAGATTATGCAAAGTTCTATTTTTGACATCATTTTGAAGAGAATATTGTGAACATCTGGAGCCGAATTTTGGGAAAATGAAAGCATTTTATCTCAATAACATACTTATATGTACAATAACCTCTTTCACTCTAGCTGGACTGATGAATAAAGACAAGATATTTCACAAGATTCATGTGTAAGGTGAACTGCATACAAGTATTTTGTCACATTGTTGTTTTCTTTCTTAAAAGTTTTTCCACAATGTATATCTGAATCTAAATGCTATAACATGGAATGATATCTTAGAATTTCCTTAATTGCACTCTGTTTTAGCTGTTATGCATTTAAATGTTTTCTACTTATATCTAAGTTAAGGAATTCTTAATTGCTCCTTAGTTTAGGTTATCTCTTTATAATCTATAGCAAAGGATTCTTAATTTCCTTTTGTTTCCCATTACCCTCTGTTCCTCGTTTAAGTCGCGGTCTAAGAATTCTTGATTTCTCTTTCACCCTGATTCAAACCATTTCACCCGTCTAGCCCAAAGACCCGCACTCTACTCTGCTATCTTTCCCTTTGAACATTCCCTTTAGTGAGTTCATTCCAATTCTGCTGCCCTTCTGCTAACTCCATAGCCCAATGGTCTAAAGACATCATTCTATCCATCTGTTTTAAGGATTCCACCATCCAATCTTCAATACGAATCAAAAACCCCCCCAACATTCAGAACTAGCGTAAAATCCCAGGAAACAAAGCTAAATCATATAGAGAGAGCCCTCTCTGAGCCATAGGTTGGCTAGAGCCTGTGCTTAAAAGTTGGTTTGTGGTTACCTCGGTGATTTCTTTCTTTAACCTTGAGAAATTATAGAGTGATAACAGAAAGAATGGTGACTTTTGCAAAGGATAGATTATGTTTAACATTGTGGCGGGTAAAGAACTAATGGTCCATGAAGATCATTGTGAGTGATAGGATGGTCCACTGATGGAACAACGTGGCGATAAAGATGTAAAGATTGAATATTTGTGAGTAAATGATATCATAATGATTGTAATAGCTTATAAATATCTATGTTTTCTTGAGATGATATTGTTTTTAATATTTTATGAAAATGGTGAATGGATGGAATCCCTTATAACCATTGAGTGAGAGGTGAACACCCTCACAAGTGTTTAGTAATAAAAGTAAACATTTTCTATTTTTCACCACATGGGGTTTCTAGGGTATATTAGTGTCTAATGATGTGGTTTCCTGTTGTGCTATTTTTATGATGTGGATTCCTTACATGAGCTGATGTTTACACAATACCAGGTATGTGATTAAATAATCAATTTAAATAAACTATGAAAAATATGCAAGGTTAGATGAAAAATTTTATGTTAATATACTACAAACAATGGATGCTAATGTTTAATAAACATACTATTCTTTCACTAAAATTACTCTATGTAATAATGAACATTATATATAATGGTTAATGTTGAATATGGAATACCCGGATGCGGGTGCCTCCACTAGTCATTAAGATGGCACACGCCATGCCACATGGGAGCAGGACGGACCGCCAGCCCTGGTACGCGGAGGAAGGTAGAATGTCTGAGGATTTAATGAACAAGGGTAGTGCATTTAGTTCGTTGCAGAGTAGAGGGGACGCCGTTCTCAGTTGGTTGCAGGGGAGACGGGACGCCGCATTCATGCCAAGCATGTCTGCTCAGCATTCTAGGCAGAACAGGGGAAAAGCCCAAGGCCCTCACCCCATGGTAAATATGGAGGCTACGCATTATTTTGAAATCCACATTTCCATTCTCGCTCAGAACAGGCATATTGTTGCTCTGTGCATTCGACGGAAGGTCACCCCGGCTTCCAATTTACGAAGGCGTAACAAGGGCTTGGGATCTCTGGTCCTTAGCGCCATGCCGCACAGCAGAGGCATCCCCAGGCACGGGGGAAGGTCTGGGATCCTTGTTAGCTCTGAAATGGAAGACGTGCAGCCAATTTTGCCCATCAACGCGGCGCCACCCTCCTCAAAGATGGAAGATTCAGAGCAGGAATGCCTGCTCCCACAAGGAACCTACCAGTCTTTCCGCTTCAGGTTCCCCAGCCGCCTGGTTAGGCCAGAGGTTGTGGTCAATTTCACTGTTTTCATTACAGAGGAAGATCCCGGTGTGCACAATTCCGGTTCCCCCGCAAGTGTTCATGACAGTGATATCTTCTTAGGTGACATGTCCGGCGTGGTTTACAGAACCCACCGTCTCGAAGCAGCTCCAGCCCAAAACGCCCTGAGCCCGCATGCACTGCCTCAGGAAGTCTCGGGTAATGACGTCTCTGTGCAAGAAATTCTACAATTGCCCAATTTGAACATGGAAACGGGGGCCCTCAGCGTTCAGGCTCAGCCAGATCCAGGAGAGTTACTTCGGGACGAGGATGGGATGGTCATCTGGCTCGACTCGCCCAGCCAGGACAACGATGTGCAGACGGCCTCAACCAGCTAGCCAGCCTAGTTATCACCGGGTGCCCTGTCTTGTCTTTTTTGTAATAATGTTATTACATATGGTGTCGTTTTCTTATGTCCATTTCAGTTCAGAGTCTCACTATAGCTACTGCTGTAAGGCTCAGGCTTCAGCAGTATGCTCTTTTTGTCTCAATGTCTGTGATGTAAACTGGCTCTGTCCTGCCAGTAGCCACGAGGTCTTTGTTAGATGGAGTCCAGGTTGTTTGCTATCCAGAAACCATGACTACGGACCTTGTTTTGAGACTAGATTAAAGCAGATGGACAGAATTGTCAAGCTTCTTCAGCTTGAGGACTGGCCTCGGCCTCCTCACGAGATCTAAACTCTGTACATATTTTCTTTTCTTTAATATAGCAGTAGCCTTTACTTAGAAAAAAAAAAATGTTGAATATGGAATTTAAATTTAGATAGTTACTTGTGGGTAAATTGTATAAAAAAATATAACTCCATGCATTTTCATGCAAGGATGCCACGTGCTGTTACAAGTGGTATTAGATTTGAAGGTTGAAACACTTGTGCCTTTGCGAATTGTTAAGCAGAAAAGGAAATTGAGGTATGTTACTAGTGGGAATCAGCTCAAGTATGAGTCTAACAATCTACATATTCATATATGCAGTAGACTACTTTTTGATATGAGATCTGTGATTCATGTTTATAACCACATTGAAAAGTAGTAAATAATAAATTCTATCACAAGACTATTTTTATGACATTTGAATCCTGATGAGCATAAAATGAAATAAAACCTTTGTTACACCTAAGAATAATTTTGAACAGTCACTAAAGAAAGTGATGATCAACTACCAACCTTTGCAGATCTAAAAATATTAATGATATATTTAACGAATGTGACTAAAGTTACAATGCACTACTTATAATGAATGAATGCATGAATGTAAAATATGGGGAATGTCCTTGAGGAAGACAATAAAGTGTTTTAAAAGAACATTAAAAGAACCCTTTTCGACGTTTAAAAAATGAACAATTAGTCAAGTATTGAAACTTGATTGTAATAGGTAGTTGTTGATTAAGTCTTGTTATGGTTGCATTAAGATGGTTGGTAGCATTGATTAGTTAGTGTTGCATGACTAACTATTAAAAATTATATTCATAAATAGGTTTTGATTAAAGCTTATTTCAATTTGCAAATAAGCGATTATGTTAGTTACTTGATGTGTTGGTCTGTTGGTAACAATAGGCTATGATAACTATTTGGATTGCTACCCTAAATGTTATTGACATTTACACATAATTAATATTTTCATATAATTTTATGCATGACATTATTGTGTGCATGGAACTAAAATAATTGTGAAAATGAATACTTGTTTAAACAATGTATATTTATGACTAAAAGTTCTTGAAGGTGACAAGAACTTGGATCATGATATAGTAGTTTCACTAAAGTGATTGATTTGATTGTTTTACCAACTTAATGGTAAAACTATTGGTAACCTGAGGATGTTGATTACATTGCTTGTTTAAAATTTCATAAATTTTATTGATTAATGGTCCAACAATGATGTAAGCTGATAGGCATTAATAATTATTGATTAGAAGCATCTATTTAAATGAAATTGTGTGTTTTTAATGGGATTAGGCAGGGGTAACTTATTGGCAACATGAGAAACTATGAAGGTAAAAGTTGCAATGTGAATTGCAACCATAAATGAGAAAGTATAACATTATGATATGCATTATTGTGTTATTTGGAAAATCAAAATGTATACCACCTATATGTCAGTTATGTTTCCTATCAATCTAGATATTGTGGATCCATTCTGAGGGTCAGGTATAAATGCATGGTGACATGGATGTTTCTTTTGATTTAATGATAATATGCATATGGTTTGTTATATAAATTACTATGGGAAAGAGTGATAAAATATAATTTTACATGTGAGGCAGTTGTTCATAGTTTTGAAAGGCTAGGAGGCCTTGGGTTGATGGTGCTTGCTTGCCGAAATGGGTTGATGGCACTTTCCTACCCAGATTTCCTCTCCCTAGAGATTAGATGATCTCAATAAGGGAAAAGAGTTGGACAAAATTGTAAGAGGAGAAAATACTAAGGAAACTCTATTTATTTGGTTCCTGTTGGAGGGGGTCGAAAATTCCTCATAGACGAGGTGTTGTTAGAGGAATAGGGAGGAAAATTCCAAGAGGAATCTTATATTGGACCCTATGTGGTCATTGGAATTCTTGATCTAGTTGGATAGTGGAATTCCATAATGGACCTAGTACGGTCTCTGTTAGAGAACTATATGGATGTGAAAATGGCTTGAGAAAGTTTTGGAAACCAATTCCCATTAGTTGGGAGGAGAATTATTTTTGCATTGTGGTTCTCATAGTAGAACAAATTAACTAATCAATTATGTGATATGTTAAAAAATGTTTTTTCTTTACAATTGTGTAAGAATGTTATGTACATATTGATAGGAAAGGAGCCTAGTGCTCGGAATGGAATTACTCGAACTGTAAATTCCTTTATTGTATTACAAATTTTTTGAATATCTTAAAATGACTAATACAATATGCACTTGATCCACTTATTGATCATTCCTATGATTAGAGAGCTAGGTTCTCTCTAAGTACTTTTAGAAGTATTGTGTGGATTTCTTTGGCGAGAACTTAGACAATGTGCATGTGGTGTAGTGATTTACAATTTTGATGACTAGAGGGTTAGTGCTTTTCGAGTACTTGTACAAGTACTGTGGTTAAAATATCACTTGACAATATATAAATGAGTGATAGTTATAAATATTTCATTTGATTGAAAATGTTGTGACTAATGTGATTATTTTGGATTTTTTAATCATAGATTACAGGTGCTTTTTGTTGTGTTGTTAAAGCATTGAAGCACTTGCATAAAAATGATCATGACTTCCAAGAGTAATTGGTAAGTAACAGTAAGTTGGTATAGAGATTTTTTTTGCTTCTATAAATTTGAGTAATGTCCAAGTGATGGAAAGTAGAATTCACATATTTTTGTAGCTACAAATGCTTATGAATATTGATTATGCTTATGTTATAGCATTATTGTTTTTTCTTATTCGTAATTCTTGGAATGAAATCCTTCACTTTAAAGGGGAAGGATCTCCTTTTTGAGTGGTTTAGATTTCTATATCATGAGGAAAAGTTAAAGCTCCAACGAAAGATGAATACCAAAGATGGTGCTCTCTTTAAGGGGGGAGTATGCAATATCCATACCATAATTCTCATAAAATTTTTACAATATGAAACAAAATTATGAAACAAAATTATTATTAGTTTCTTTAATGAAATCAAGAAGTCGTTAGGATCCGAGCGGTTACAAACCACCATGAGATTACCTTCAGAATTGAAAAAGAAAACATGTATAGGATGTTATGGGTACTTACACGGTGTTATGTTTATGTGACCGACATTAAAATTATTATTAGAGAAGTGTATGTAGTGCCAGACTTTATGTGGAGAAGGAAAAGATGAATGGAAAATTAGTCTGACCCTCAGAAGTCATTGTAATCAATGATGGCTGCTGAGTTCACGTATATTTTTATTATCTACATTGTTACACAGTTATATTGTTATGTACATTGTTACATAGTTATACTATTATTTACATTATTACACAATTATACTTCCATGGATGTCGTGCCCAAGCAGGCAGTATACTTGGTGTGTTGACAGTAGCACTGTTTCCCTTAATTCTTTTAAATAGAAGAAAGGAAACAATTTGGAATATGAAGGAAAAATTATGGAGGCCAAAGCAAAGAGGTATCGCGCACATAAAAGCTAAGCAGCATTATCTTTTATTAAAAAAAATTTTTACAAAAATTTTTTAGAGAAAAAGGTTAAGTAGCTTATCATTTCTTCATAAACCAAGAACATCTAGAAACCTCATCTACTTTTATACACATATATGAATATCACTTTTGTGTTTCTTGGTCTAGTTGAGCCTCTTTCCACTAGCATTCGTCCAAGAAACAATATTTTCATAATAAAAATGTGCTTTGGATTCACCCAATTAAAAAGAGGAAACAATAATAAGGGCATATCGATCTTCCTTTTTTAGTCTTACAATGTCCTCTACTAGTACTTAATTCCATGTCATGATATAAAAAAATGTGACCATCACATAAATCACCAAAAGACAACCACGTTAATTTTAAGCATACCAATAGATAACATATAAACATTCACCAATAACGGTGAAGTTGGTATTGCGTAAGGATGGTAAAATAAATTTTGTGCGTAGAGGTTCATTCCTTAATGATATGTAGAGGTAAATTAAACCGTTGAGTTTTGCAAGGAGCGAAAATGATTCATGGTTAATCTAGTAAAAATAAAATAAAATTTATCTTTCCAAGGTGGATTGAGGAAATTAAAGGCTCACATAATTTAAAAGATTAAGAATCTACGATCCTCTCTTGAAAAAGAATTCATATAAAAGACAAGTAAATCAAGTTAAAGTGGATGAAAAGAACCACTTTTGAGCTAGCTTTCTTTAAAAAATGTGTGAGATGCATAAACTAATAACAACTGTGTTAATTTTTTTTAGAATAATATGCGTTTATTTTCCACTATCTTGAAAAGAGAAAAGTTATTTTTCGTGAATATAGAATAGTTACCATGCATTTGGTTGCTTGAAGAAGAAACATGCATGGAAAAAAGTAGTTACTATGCTTTTGACTACTTTGGAAAAAGAAGAAGAAAACAATATATGCACATGCATGCACCATAAACATTTCTTTTAAATTATATTGAGGTGCATAAAACTGTAGCCATAAAACTATAGCCATAATGTTAATTTTCATGAAGGGAATATGGGATATTATGTTAGTATGATTTGGGAAAAAAATTATATTGCATGAAAGAATGTGTTAATTCATTTGTGGAAAACACTATGCATTTGCATGCAAGGTACAGTTAGCTTCTTTTCAGAAATGGAGATGTGTGGTTATGCAAGAATAATAGCTATAACATTAATGAAAAAGTGATTGCATGCAAAAGATAATTATTAATATGTTAACACTATCTTGGAATAGGGCATGTATTTTCCTATACTATAATTATTGTAAATAGCCCTCCTTCGAAAGAAAATATTGAAATGTTGTCAAAATGAACATGGAGTTGCAATTCCTATCATGTTAGCCTTTGTATACATAATAATAATAATAATATCTATTTTATTGGAAAAATTTACTTTTTTACAAGCACAAAGAAAAGTTGAGGGACTAACTTTCTTTGGATAAGTTTGTACATGCACAGGAATTAAAGCTAAGATACTAGTATCCTTTCAATGAATGGTTACAGTGGTTTTCCTTTGGGAAAGAACATGTCTTTGTGTGAGAAGAATCGTTATAATGTGTTACTTATTTTGACATGCCTTGATAATTATACGCTTACAATTAATATTTGAGAAATGTTGTTAGAGGAATCATGTTGCTATATTTTATTTACACTTCATGTATGCACATGAATAGATGTTGAAGAATCAGTGTTAAAAATTGATTTTTGGTTGATAAATACTCTGTGCATCATTATATCAAAGTTATTGATGACAACAATGGTAGGAAAGGATGGTGACTTGTGCAAAGGATATATTGTGTTTAACACTGTGGTAGGTAAAGAACTAATGGTTTATGTAGATGAGTGTGAGCTGCAGGATGATCCACTGATACAACAAAGATGTAAAGATTGAAGATTTGTGGGTAAATGATATCATAATCATTGTAATATCTTATAGCTAGATTTTTTAGACGATTCTCTTTGTAATATTTTATGACAATGTCCAAGGGATGGACTGCCTTATAATCATTGAGTGAGGAGTGCATACCCTCACAAGAATTTAATAACAAAATTAAATGTTTGTTGGTTTTCACCCTATGGGGTTTCTAGGGTATATTGGTGTGTTATGATGTGGTTGTTTGTTGTGCTACTTTTATGATGTATATTTTGTACATGATCTCATGTTTACAATACCAAGTATGTGATTAAATAATCAAGTTAAAAAAACTATAAAAATAATGCAAGGTTACATCATAAAGTTTATGTTAATATACTACAACAATGGTTGTTAATTGTTAAGCAACTTACTATTCCTTTACTAAAAGTACTCTATGTAATGATGAACATTCTATCAAATGGTTAAGGTTGAATATGGAATAGTAATTTGGATAGTTACACATGGGTAAATTGTATAAAAAATTACCAACTCAATGCATTTCCATGTGAGGTTACCCAATATGTTACATTTTTCACATAATTTTAATTTTAATTTTTTTAAAATATATATGTTAGGAAATTAATAAAAAGTTATATATATTGAATGCGTCACTTAATTAAATTTTTTAACAAAAAGTAAATATCTATACAATAATAATTTTGGTCATAAAAGGAAACTAAACCTGAAATAAATCCAATAAAACAAAACAAATAAGATTTTGAAAACTTACATTAAGTTATGGTTTTTCTTCAAAAAAATATAAACTATATAATTCGTAAGCTATGGTAAGGCAATACGATAATTTATTTATAACTCTTCACTCATTCCTCATTTTTCTTTGCTTTGATTTCTCACTAGGCATCACAAAAAAAATAATAGATTATGTTTTGTGTAACAATCATATAAGATTATTTGCCAAAACTTGAAAGAGATTAGCTCTTATTATGTGTAAAATGTTGCATGAGATTGGAATACTTACAAAATTAAAATATTGTCTAAAAAAATTAAATTGATGTGAGGTAAATTTTATCAATGTAAAAAATAATATATATATATATATATATATATATATATATATATATATATATATATATATATAATTTTGTGGGAGTTAAATTTTCTCGAAGTCAAAAATAATAAGTATTCCTGATATATAACATACTTTTTAACTCTACATCTACTAAATCTATTAAATCTCTTGAGACACAAACATCATTATTTCTAATATACAATAAAAATCCATCTTTACTCTAGATGTACCAATGTTACATATCTTGAGACACAAACCTCTTTTTGAGTGCAAAAGTTGAGGAAAAGTTTCCACTTCAAGAAATTAGATCCCTCTTGATAGTTGTAGATTGAGAATTAAAGATGAATCTATGCGAGTTAATATTATTTTTAATTATAAGAAGATAATATATATATATATATATATATATATATATATATATATATATATATATATATATATATACACACACACATATATATCTATATCTATATCTATATATAATGTATATAATGTACCTTGATTAATTATGGAGAATTATTTCATTTTACTTTAGATATTTTTAATTTGATATTTTTAATTTGAAAATCGATTTAGTTAAAATAACATGGTCCAATACTATGGCTCGATAATACACAGGCCCAAAAAACTATAGCTTATGTTCATATGACACTTTTTTAATTAATCAATTTAACCAAAAAGACAAAAAATACATTATTATTTTTCATGAAAAATACATTATTATTTTTCATCTCTCATATAATAATTTAAATAAAATTGAATATTAGTGAACATATTTAATATTAATTAACAAAAAAACAAATTATTATAAATTTAAGTTATTATTTTCCTAAACGAGTTACTATTAATATTAGTGAAGAAAATAAACGCGGAAAATTATTATAAATTGAAATTATTATTTTGCAAAGAGAATTATTATTAAGGTTAATTAAGAAAATAAACTTAATCAGAAATAATTAAATCAAATATTGAGAAAGCACATCAAGGTGTAAACATTTTCAAATTTATTCTTACGAACTGGATTTTCACTTATGTAAATAGACATTTAAAAAAAAATTATGTTAATAATTATTATATATATAGATATTTAAAAAAATTAACTTGAGGAAAAAAAATGTTTTAAATGTTTTCAAAATTATTTGTGTTATCTCGGTATGTAATTCACATTAGATAAAGAAGCCAGCATTGAAGATGAAACCATTCACACTTTTCACCACTATGATATCGGATGATATGCTGATTTAACTTATGAAGCTTGAAAAATTTAGTAAAGAACCATGAAACACCTTTTATTTCATAATAACATAAAACGCATTATAACATAACGCAAATATAATGAATATATCTGAATATATGACTGCATGGTGATGAGGGACTCTCAATACAATTAATGATAATGAAAGAATAAAAATTTAAGAACCCTGGAGGGTTAAATGTTGTAGTAATTTTATTTTCAATAAGTGGAAATTTTAACCGCAGAAAAATAATATTTAAAAAAAATTATAATATTTTTCTTTTTCCATTTATAAAAATTGAATAAATATATTAATAAATATATTAGAATTATTTTTATATATACGAAAGAGATTGCACATAGTTTCATGAAATAGAAAATTGTTCGAAATAGATATTTACAAAAGTGTGTATAAAAAGACGATAAATTATTAAAAGTAAAGATATCAAAAGTTGTTTTTTTGTGTTTTTCATCTACATGAAAATAAGTCTACAATGATCTACCTTTAAATCTTTTATTATGAAATATAATTTAGGTATAGAATTCATCATATTATGAAATTGCTTTGTTTATTAATAATTATAGAACTAATTTTGTATTCTTTATGGAGAAAAACATTTTTTTAGAGTTTGTAATGTGTCTTTAGATAAAAAAATATTCTTGTGAGTTAATTTCAAAAAAAAAATGTGAAAAAATAATCTCTTAAAATAACAAAAATGTTTTTAAATTTTCTTATGATGAGAGTAAACATAAAATTCTCTATTTGTACATTTTGGTGCATCTGTTGAATAACTAGTTTCGATTCATCACAAACTTGAGTGTCTTGTATATCCTATACATGACACTATTAAGCAGAGAAACAATTGCACTAAACTCACCCAGGTTGTTAGTCCCAACAACGGGGTTAACATTTCCTACTATATAGTGTTGATAAGAAAAAAATAAAATGAACATTTTACCATGGATGAAAGGGTTCCCTTAGCAATCTCCATTGAAAAGCTCCCATGGTTTCTCTATGCTTATGATCACCTCAGCAATATGTCCAACAATATTAACTTTAAATAAGGTCATATAGAAGTGAAAGAGGCCAAGAACCTAAGAGGCTACCCAAAAACGACAAGAGACTTTGTCCTCAAACAACATAGATTTGTGTTCCAACCAGATTCCCGAAGCTAAGAGTACGACCAAATGGTTTGAAGACCATTGAATTTATGTCCGGACATATAGAAGTGAAAGAGTGAAAGAATTGGAGAGGCTACCTAAAAAAGAGAAGAGACTTTTTCCTCAAACAACCTAGAGTTGTGTGCCAACAATATTCCCTAAGCTAAGGGTATGGCAAAATGGTTTGAAGGCCTTCAAATTGCTTGAATTAATAAAAAGATTGAACATTCATCATGACGCCCCCCCCCCCCAAACATGAAAGAAATTCAACTTAGCTTCAACATGCCCCCAAACTAGTTGTTGAAGAACATGATTAGAAGAGGTGGAGGTTTGACTTTCCATGAGCACCACAGAGATAAAAAAATCCTAGACTCTCCACTTTTATTTTTTGAGTCTTATCCCATGCTAAAACCTAGCCCCTCGAAGTCAACCAAAAGGTGAGAATACCCTTTATAGGGGCCCTCATTTCCATAATTTATTATGCACAAGAAGGTTTCCTCTACTTTTATATCTTACAAAGATTGATAAACTATGTTTTTAGAGTAATGGCCACTTACAAGATTGATAACTCAAACCAGCTCATTGATACCACCATAGAGATGAACAAATGCCTTATGAAGCTCAAACAAAAATAAGGGCTAAGGATGATGACAAATCAAATCTGGACCAACATCTTCCATTATGATCCAACCTTATGGTGGAATCTTGATTACCTATTTTGTTCAATGTACATTTACCCTTCTTATGAAGTTGGATTATAATATTTTCAAACAAGAAAATGTTTTTTTCATGCCCCATTATTGTATCTACTCGAGTTTTGACTTGAGACTTTGATGCAAATTTCCATGCAAAGAAAAGTATACATAATAGGAAGGACCATGGAAAGATCCATCCATTGACTAGGGGAATCTTAAAATGATTTATCAGTCATCTAATCCAAAAAATAATTGAACCAAGAGACAAGTAATTTTTGCACCATGATTTTATGCCAAATACTATCTATGCTTACGAATACCTAAGGTGACTTAGCTACAAGATCCTTCCCAAATAAAATATAATTTTTCAACTCCATCCATCACGACTATCAAGACTGGATACTTGTTTCCATTCGTCCAAGTGGGATCATATATATTTTACACATCATTTCTATAAATAATTAAAACACTTCTTGTTGATCTTACTGAGAATCATGTTTGGGATCAAGGCCAATAAGTGCTAATAAACTAGAATATCCTCCACAAATGAGTTTGATAAGGACTAATTGGCATTGTCTAGACAAGTAATAATTACACCAAATGATAATGTACTTTTCCAAAATACATAAAATTCATCTCTAAATAATACCATAATTGTTGGGTTTCAAGTGAAAACTAGTATATTTGAAACCTTCATCCATATCATGAGCTATGAAATTAAATATGTGATTCACTTGCTCATTTGTATCCACCTCAATCAAAGGAAAGTCAATAACATATTTGTAAAGACTAATTTCCATCCCTATAAATCTATGGAAATTTTCTGATATATGCTTATACACCATTTATTCTACCTCATAGCATAAACAAAATATTATAACATAATATACAAGTAAAAAATGTCTGAGGTGGATAAACCCTCTAATTTGAAAACCCTAAATATGATTTATGCATCGACAATTGGAGATATCACTACTTAAGGATTCCATAATTAGAAGACAAAGATAAGGATATAGTAAAAGCCTTCACAAAGGCCGCATTTAGGTTTCAAGAAGTATGACCCTACACCATATAATAAGGGTGCCAAAGAATAAATACAAAACAAACCTCATGACCCAACTAACCAGAGGATGCTTAAAGCCTGCATGAACAAGAAGATTTTTGTATATATCCACGAGACCCAATCATAGGCCTTGGTAAGGTCCATCTTGATAACTTCCTTTGGGAATTTCTAGGTTTTGACTGTATTGACACCCCCTTGAGTACAACCAATTTCTTCGTGGATCAATACACCCTTTGGGAAAGGTCCCAATTTCTCCATAGATATCACTCGAGATTGTAAAGGATTTAATATGGAATCAATCACCTACGAAATTATTTTGTACAAATTGTATAAAATGATATGGGTCAAATTCATTGAAGTCATTGGGATTGTCAATATTCTACAAAAGGGTGATAAATATTGAATTAAATTTCCTAGGCATGCACCCTAATTGTCTATCCTATTCCACCACTCAAAGAAAGTCCTTCTTTATCACATCAAAAAAATCCACAAAAAACTTAACAGTACAACCAGATGTTCCTGCGATTTTATCCTTTTAAAAGTAATGTGTGACACCAAGGATTTCATCAATCATTAAAAGTTGGGACATTTCAACATTGTCTTCACCCTCAACCATTTTTTGGAAATGTTTGAACATCACAAGTATTTCCTCAATATTTTCATGCTCTAGTACCATAACATGTTTACTAAAGTAATGAACCCCTAAGTGAGTCAGGTCTTTAAATCTTGAAAAAATAACCACTACGTCATCCAATAATCCCTATATTGTAATGCATTTCATATCGAGGCTAGAAAAATTTCGAAAAAATATTATTTTTGTCACCTAATTTTATCCAAAGAGCTCTTCTCTTAAGCGTCCACTCATAATCCCATGCACTAGCCACTTTTTTTGTCTTCCAAAGACCAACCAGAAATTGGGTACAAGTAGATGATGCTAAGGCAGATTGAAAATTATTCCAAATTTCATTTGCCAGTTTATGAAAGTCATCCTCATCATGCCAAATCAACTTATATTTATATGAGGTCTAATTTTTTGAACCTACTTTTCCAAATTCCAAGGTAATATGATAATGGTTAGATATATGGACATTCCAAATCCAAGACTTGGTGTGGTCAATTCTTCGAATGATATCATGATGGACCAAAAAATTGTATATTAATTTGTGTACAAATCTTGAGCAAGTATGATTCTTTGTCCAAGATGGATTAATCTAAATTTTCTCTAGAACAAGGAAACCCACTCTCTCGAAATTATCTAGTAAGAAACTAGACAATCTATCATTATAGGGCCCTATATCTCTCAACTATTGATAGTAAAATTTAGGTCACCACCCAATAAGGTATTCGACATGCAAGCACTTTAAATTTAGGATACAATTCAAAAATTGTTCTCTATCATCATATGGACCATACGATTGATGAGCACCAGTATTGCAGCAAGAATGTTGCAACTCCTAGGGCTACCAACTTTACTTTATCAACCCCGGGTTCGTACAAACTTGGAGGTGATAGTGTTGTATACACAAGAAAATGTTATGGGTCCACTCTTTGTCAATACTGAGCTGGCGATAGAACATTATGGTTTCTCAAACCAGCCTTCTATTGATTTAGAGGAAGTTTGATTACCAATGAAGAAAGGGGAATTTTGCACTAATTGGGATAATTGAATTATTGTCTACTGCAGTAAGGAAAGACTTAAATCAATGCTTTAAACACACCACTCATCTAGCTAATTGCTAAGAGATCTTTCTTCAAAAGAACTGTAAGCTAACATGTGTGTAATCCTAACTGTCCTAGGCATGCAATCTAAAATAACTAAACATTCTACTATTGTGCACATGAATGAACACAATAAATCTTTTTTCCTTTTTGTCCCTTTTTGTGAAAATGTCAATGCTAAGTCTTCCTGGTAGTGTGGCAGGTGGGTTAGAGATGGTGGTGAAAGGTCAGATGGCTTAGTAGGCAAGTAGGGGTCTTCTCCTATCTTCTTGGATTCTTTTTCCACAAAGCAGCCTCAAAACAGGCCACTACAAGTCGTCCTATAGGATGTCCTAATGCTTCCTCTAGGATGTCCTAATGCTCCTACAGGATCCCCTGTATTCCTATAGGATCCAACTGAGAGAAATAGGAGTTATTTGGATGGTGGTATAGGGCTTAGGGAAGGTGAATGATGGAAGAAACAAGGCAAGGGGGTGGCCAGGACTTCCTCAGAGCTCAAACCAAAGTTTGTAAGATGGTTGAATTTTCTCAACAAAGCTGGAAAGTTGTCCTTATGGAATGATGAATTGGTTGATGAACTTAGTTTCTTTTGGTGGTCATGGATGGATGAGGTTACGTTGGCATTGTTGGCATGAGATCTTTCTATACTATTGAATCTCCTGCAATACATACATCATTGGAATTTATCCATGAATCATGTCAAACAAGAAAGATTTGCAATCAACCTAAGAAAACATAATTTCATTATTTAGTTGCCTAGTTCATGCATGGAAATACTTGTAGAATATTGTGAAACACCATGAGATATAATACAAAGCTGAAGACATCAGAAATGACAATCGAAACCTATCCTTGAAAACTGAAAAGATGTTGGCCTAAGAAGTGGAAAACCCTAAATTCCATAAGAAATCAAAATTATGTCTTTTTGGGGCTGAATAGGAGTTTTCCCTCAAACCATGGTCCCTGAAGGGAGGAGTGAGGCAAAATCTACCTACTATCATCCTTTTTGGTATTCCTTTACCTCTCTAAACTACTGCTAAAGCTATGCACAAATGGAAGCAAACAAATCAAATTTACCACTACTTGCAATGAAACAATGCTAAAACCAATTCAATAACTAATATGTGAAATAACCTAAACATTCAAGTAAAAGAAGAGGAGCCTTTGCTACTAGGGTTGGGCCCTAACCCAAAATCTTGAGCCCTATGATCAACTTAGTTTTGGATCAAGGAAATTCTCATTCTCATTATCATATTAGAAAAATTACATAACAATGTTTTGCCACAAACTTGCACTCGAAAATTCTTAGTGACCTTACATAAAAAATCTAAATCCTAATGAGGCTCTAGGCCTCCTTATTTATACAACTGAAGTCTCCAAAAACTTCCTTAAAACTAGGTATGCTTGGCTCCCAAACTCAAGATCAACTAGCCCTTAATTGTCACTGGCTTGGTTGCCCATGATGTCCATGACTCGACTGCTTGCAACTCCGAGCTAGTGTGATTTGATTGAAGAATATTCAAATGAGTGAGGATTTACTAAAGAGGATATATCTCCTATAATCTCTCCTCCTTGTCTCATTCGAGTTTCTTCCCTTCATTAGCCAAAATTGCCATCATTTTCTCTCAAAAGCCTGCAATCAATGCACAATTGACCACTAGACATACATATTACTTTTACTCATCTCATTAAGAAAAATATAATTAAAACATGTAAGGAATTATGAGAAGAGATTATTTTAATAAGCTTGGAGGTGTATTAAGTTCCATATAGTTGCCCAATGATGAGGCTCATTAACAAATTAAAATATTGAGGTCAATGATCATCTCTAAACCATGCACAAATGTGAGAATGTGATAACAAACTACAAAGAAACAATTTAGTATGAGAGTTTCTAAAAAACTCATGATAATTCCATCTAAGGGATAAACGAATCTAAACTAATAAACTCTCATCCCTTTAAAGTTTCATGGATTTAGGATATAATAGTACAACATAAAATCATGGTCTATCATTAAAATACAACATCAAATAATTTTATCACAAATAGGTATTGAAGGAAATGTTTTTTTTTCCCTCCCTTCCAAGCCATGGAAATTCATAGACATGACCTTGATGAAGTTTGAGCCTTAGCATAAAATACAAAATATATATTTGAATTGAGGCTTCTGTGATCCATATCAAATTTACGAGATATTTTTCAGCGTAAATCACAAGATAAATCATTTGTTGACGTGCTTCGAACCACCCAGTGTGGTTCATCATGAGGACAAGTTGAAGAATCAGATCTGATTCTTCAACTTGTCCTGATGATGAACCACACTGGTTGGTTCGAAGCACGTGGACAAATGATTTATCTTGTGATTTACACCAAAAACTCTCTCGTAAATAAGATATGTATATATATATATATATATATATATATATATATATATATATATATATATATAGATATATATATATATATAGATATATATATATATATATATATATATATATATATATATATATATATATATATATATATATATATATATATATATATATATATATATATATATAATAGACAACTAATATATTTTAATTAAGCTTTATTAATTCCTAATTAGGATAAAATGTATGATCAAGCCATGCATATATCAAAATAGGCAACAAAGATGAATTTGTAATCATATTTTTAATATTTTACACTATAAAAATGTGTTTCACCTCAAGAGATACCCATTTCCTTTGAATTTTTGAATGGAGGGAATCTCAAACTTGAACCATAGTAGAAAATAGTAAACTAATGGGACTCAATCAAACTAGATTCAGAGACCTCACAATAAAATTCACCTTCAAAAAATTCATTTGAATAAAACTAACCGATTATGAAACACATACAGAGACCAAGGAGGATGGTTATAACGGATAAGGGTGGAGGATGGGATAGTGGTAGAGCTAAGTTTTCTAGTAAAACGTAGAAATTCATTCATTGCACTACTTTAATGTGACTACCCATTTTTGAAGATTTCCTTGTGGAAGGTGCATGAGAGTTGGGGAAGAGATAATTAATAGTATATTTCTCAAATCAAAAACAAAATATTTTAAAAATGGTGGATTAATCTAATCATCATTTGTTGCAACCCTTAGAGAAAAAAATTGGATCATTTCATTATGAAGGATATTTTTAACCTTCTGGTTTGAATGTTAGGTGGAAAGGAGGTTGTTCTCTCAATGAGACCTTGGTTTCTTGAATATATAGGAATAATTGTGCAACTATGGTATGGTTCATCTTACTCAACAAGGGTTGTGAGTGATAAGTTTTTCTTACTGCTATTATTTTTTAAGCATCCTTGTACATTTTTGGGAACCATAACTTTTGAGCTTGGTAAGGGATGAATTAATGTCTTTCTAAGGTCTAGCTTTGGAACCCCTAAATTGGCATAAAATCTCCCATATATTATTTTAAGTCTCCAAATCCAAAGAAATATTAGAGTATATCATTTGTTAAGAAGAGGATTAGAGTAGAGTGTAATGATCAATTATGAAAATATATCCTTTTGGTGTATATTGTTTTATTTTTAAGGTCATATCTAATAGAATTTTCCTCAAAAGATATTGATTCACTCTCACCTTTTCAAAACTCCAAACTAGAAGTCAATCATCATGTAAAATAAAAGTGAGAGTTTGGAAAATATAGTGTCATACTATATTTATTATCCCCATCACCCCATGGAAGATATGAGGTTACAAATCACTCTATTTCAAGAGAGATCGAGATGACATATGTGATGGAAATAATGTTATAAGTGAAAATCATGGTGGAGTGGGGAAGGATCCAAAATATATTTAATGGCCGCTGGAAGAAGGGTACAATTTATTTGTCGAAGAAAAATATGGTGGTCACTTATTCAAGTACATTAATAAAATAAAGTGTGCCTTCTACTCACCAAAAAAATGTTGGGAAATAGTCATTCAAGTAGGGGAAATATTAAGTGCGTTATCAATGATTTGGTCTTTATGGACCAATAGAATGATGTGTCACAGCCCAAATCAAAATTTTCCATCCTTTTGTGGAACATCAATGCATCAACTAATAACTCTCTACAAGAAGCTTGACAGTACCCTTATCTAAATGCACAACTAACGTCATATATTTTTGTTTCTAGTGAAGCCTCTAGGTTCATCTAGAATTCGAGACAGGCCTTATTAATTTGATCTCTATATGGGTATAATATTGGATAAAGTATGAAAATATAAATTTTAACCCTTTGTTGATTATATCAAATATGATTGGCTAGAGATGAAGATGACATGAAGTCAAATAAAAGCTATATGTTCATGTTGGATATATATGGTGTATTCTTGTAAGGAATATATGCTCGTTTCCATATCAACCATAGAAGATAAACATAGACGCATTTATAATGGTAGCATAAATGTATTGTATATTTGCAACCTAAATGGTGAGCTCATATTTCATTTTAGGTGGTCAATGATAATATATTGTGACAAGAGAGCACAATACAAGTAGCCAAAAGCCATGTTTCACTTCATAAAATGATGCATTTGGAGAATCATGCCCACTATATGAGAAAGTTGGTATATCATAAAGTTTTATCTTGTTTATTGTAGAATAAAATATTATATCTCTTAATATCATTATGATTAACAGAATCTTGATATGTGAAACATAGTTGGAATTCAAAAATGTATCCTTACAAGCGGGGCTGAAAAAATATTTCGATTTCCTAAATCACCTAAAATTTATATTTATAATGAAGTATTAGAATAGAAGGATCCTTCAAACTCTATAGTTATTAAGTTACCCGATATCATTCTATTAATAGTTGGAGATTGATTTTGTGGTTGAGTAGCTGAATGGGATGATAAAAGGTGGTCATGACTAGTACAAAAATTGATCAATAAAATATATAGACTGGGGCATTCCTAAGGTGATTAAAGTTCGCTATATCTTCCTTGTCTTTTGAGAGTTATCTATTATTTTAGTAATATATAGATGATCATATGTATCTATCTAAAAATTATATGATGTGTTAATTATTCATTCATTTTTCGAGTTGTTCCCACTTGCACTTTTGTAGTGCACTTATATAGTGGAAACATAGAGTTAACAACAATATGAGAATATTTTAAAATGTAGAAAGTAAAATATGAATAACAAGAGTGCCAAATTTACAAAATATTAATCCTTATATGGATATCTAGGAAGAGAGAAATGTTCATGTTCCTCATTGAGAAGGTATCCTCTAAATACAAATGGAAATATGTCTAATAGAATGATAATTAATCAATAAAAAGTTACATATTTTCTCTCTTTATAATTAGCTCCTCACTACCCAAACTGTCACCATGAGTATTGGTTCTAATATTAATGACTACCAATTACCTAGCAGACCTTACACCATAATGATGAACCTTATACATTAGTTAACTATGCACCAAGTATCTAGTGGAACTCATTCAAAGTGGATGAATTGATTAAAAAATTAACTAACTCCAAACTACCCCTAAATAGGAAGGTAGTGTATGAATCTAAAATTGCCTACTCTTTTGACATAAACATTGTCCTTAAGGTTGAAGGTATGGAGACTATTATAAAATATTTACTAGTTCCCAAGTGGCATATTTAGGATGCATACCCTTCCAATGTATCAGTAGTTCTTGTACAATGTGTTGATGAAAAAGAGATTCCCTTCATAAATTTTAGAGAAGATGATTTTAACTTGGTAATTTACCCCTAACTTTTTCTTAAAACTAGACATGTGAAATACTAGTTGTGTCATGGAGTGTACCAAGAGATCTTATATATGTGAAACATATGAAATGTAATGGATAATTTGATAGGGACCATAGAAATTGAGTTGTATCTTCTATTAGATATTTTCCTTGAGAGATGTTTACATGATGAATATAAACTTTATCTTGTTCTCTAAAGTAGTTCTTTCAGCACTGTTGATATGCTATTACTTAATTGTCTATGTTGACACAATACCAAATTGTCCTTATGTGTAAAGAAAATGCCATCTCTAGTGCTAAGAATTTTTTCCACCTTTTCAAACATGGATAGGTTTGGTAAGTATGAAATTAAAAATTGGGTGTTTTTCCGTAAACATCAAGATAGTATTCAATTTTAATAGTAATATGATAGGTCATATTGTACCACCATTTTACAAGTTGTTTCTTGAACATATTAGACTTCTCTGTGTAGTACATGCATCTCAAATAAGACTCTAAGAACTTATTGACCAGCTCTACTTCATCATTTGTTTGGGGTTGATATGTCATGCTCATTTTTAATTGGGTGCTCTGTAGTTTAAACAAATCCTACCTCAATTTTTTTATGAATGTAAGGTCATGATCCATGAATAAGTATACAATGTTGGATATATTAAAACAATGTTTTAAGGTAAAAATATGAGCATAGATGGAAAGGTGGTTAAAAAAAACCATGATGATACAATTATTACCATATTAAGGTGGGTGGGACTATAATGTGCATGGAAATGTTAGCCCAATTGCTTGGTGGGATATATAAAGGATACAATGTTTTAGGGGTCTTCACTATTTTACCATTGTTCCTTTAAAATGTTTCATATTCAAATATCATAATGCATATATGTTCTTCTCCATGCCACCCCAAAAGAATGAGTTCCTAATACATTCATGTTCTTTTTAATATCAAAAGTGATCCACAATGGGATATGAATGTAATTACTCTAGGACTCTGGATTTTGACTAGGCATTATGCACCAAAAAATACATAATTTATATCATAAGGGTTCATGCTACTAATTATATCCTATTGAGGGGTTTGAGTTATTACATGTGGTGAAAAAATTTGGATTTAGCCCACCATTATTAGTGAACCTCAATAATAAAAATTGGTATAGGTAAGAATAAGTGAAATAAGGACATTTCATCCTAATATTCTAATGGCAAGGCATGAACCACTAGCGCCATCTTTCACTTCATGTATATGATATGATAATCATAGCCTAACATCATGGTGACCCACTTGTGCTACTAATGTGAAAAGATACATTTTCCCACTAAATTCTTTAGTTTTTAATGGTTTGGCTTAATCCAAAAATATCTACCAATTAGTGGAGGCACCACAAATCCTCTATGTGAATCATGTACATGAAACCTGAACATGATCATTGGAATGTAAATAACATGTACATAAAAATATTTAGGTTCTTGAAATAGTACATATCAATTAAACTTGTCAGCTGAGGATTACATTTGGAAGCTAACACGCCCATCTATAAATATTTGTATATGTTTTGGTGTTGGTGTTCCCTTTTGCATATGCTTTATATGTTTTGAGGAAAAAGAGCCTAATTTTGTGCTTTTAACATCTCTTCATGACCACGGTAGAAACCCTAGAGGTAGTGGAATATCCCAAGTGACTTGGATTATAGAAAAGGGGTGCACTATTTAGGTGTGGTATTGATGGGGGATTTGAGCCTATAAGTTGGAGGTTGCTAGGGTTTGGTATGAGGGAATGAAATTTACCTACAAGACCTTAAGGGAAGAAGGAAATCTTGGATGTACAATTTTATGGACATCCATCGTAAGTCGAGTTAGACACCTTGGAGGTAGTGGTGCAACTTGAATGACTACATGTGCAGAGAAGGGGGTGCACAAATTTGGTGTGGTGCTAATGGGGGATGTGAGCATATAGGTTGAAGGATGCTAGGGTTTGGTACCTTGGCCTATTATATTTATGGTTCAATACATCTACCTATTGTGGGTGAGATTCGAAGCACTAGCTTGGGGATGGCTTGTTGTTGAGAGCAAATGAGAAGCATGGTCTATGAATTTATTTGAAATGCATATGGTTTTTTATTTATGGTTTCCGTTTATGAAAATATATGCATGTACATGAGTTAATGAATTTTAGAATGCATTTAGGCCACCATGCACCTACACATGAATTAAATATAAAAGGAAAAAATCTGAAGAAAATCGGTTATAGTGGTAAGAAGCATACTAATATGTCTCAGCTTTTGTCCAAATATCTTGTTACTCCTCTTATTTTGAACCCTATTTAGAAATCTGTTTGGGATGATATCCTCTTGAAATTGAAATCCAAGCTCTCTCATTAGACCTTCAAAGCTCTCAATCTTGTAGGATGCCTCATTGTTCTCAAATTAGTTTTGCAATCGATGTTGATATATCTTGTCTTGTCTCTTGCTACTCTTAAAGCCATCATTAATAAAATAAAAATTCTACTAAGGTGCCTCCTCTAAGGAGGACTAAATAGAGATTGAAAGTGGGCCCTTTTGGCTCGGGAAAAATTATTTCAATTGAAGTAAAATGGAGGGCTTGGCCTCCGAGATCCAACGATCATCAGTCAATCCCTACATGCCAAGACTTGGTGACATTGGCTCAAGTATCCCAATGCCCTTTGGAGCTAAATGTGGATGAAATATTATGTTAACAGAGCCACAATCTCTCAACTAGCTTGATTAATACGAGAAATAAAAGGATCCCACATTTCGACTGCCACATGGACCAACCAACATCTGATTTAGGATCATAGCTTCTGGGATTCATGACAAAACAAATGCTATGTTATGGGAAGATTCATAGAATCAATGGTCAAAGCTTTCCTCCCTAGTGCATTCTCCACCAATCCAAAATTTTCTTATCCCCATAGGTATTACTCACATTTCCAAATATTGCCATTCTCTTCCTCCATGTCAATGGCACCATTGGAGATTGAACTCTCTAGAGTATGTCACATACCATTCAATAGAAATTATTCGACTATTATAGGAGTTTTCCAGAAGTAAAATTCTTAAGTAGCCTAGTGATGACATCGTGAGATGGGGATATTGACCATTTATAATTTTCAACATCAATGAGGCATCTCGATTACTCACTTATAATGATCACCCCGTACCCTGAATCAACTAGAAAATCATTTAGAATATCAAGTGTTGGCCAAAAGAAACTCTCTTTCTCTGGCTTCTATCATGTCCAACAAGAATCTCATGTGGGAAATACTTTTAAAAAGGGGGATTCAAGGCCTCTCAATTTTCCCTTTGATAACGATAATGAGGATACCAATCACTTATTTAGCACCTTCACAATCTCCTCCAACATCTAGGACTAATTTTCTAGTGGATTTCATAAAATTAACTGCATCGCTACCAACCTTTCACCACAATTGAGAAATTGAGAGACGTTATCTTCCAAACCCTAATCCTAAACATATACTAGAAACTCTTTCCAAGGATTCATTGTTTGGGAGCTAGGGACAGGACAAAATTGAAGTATCCTGAAGAATGTTTCTAGTTCAATTGATTCGATTTGGCAATCAATCTTGTTTGAAACCAAAGACACAATGGCCATTCAAAATTGGTCCTTACAAGACTAGAATTGTTTCTCTAGAAAGAAATACAATTTATGAAGCTTGAGCATCTCTCCTTAGCTCCCCTCCTTCTCCTACACTTTAGCCACCCTAACGCCTTCAAGACTGGCTGAGTGGACTCCCCCTCCTTAGGATTTCACCAAATTAAACTTCAATGATGCCACTAAAGGAAAACCCAAGCCAACAAGTTATGGAGGTATGTTATGATATTCACACAGACATATACTTCATATTTATGATGGGACAATTGGGCACTCCACAAACAATGTCGCAAATATTTCAACCCTTGAACATGGAATAATGATAGCACTATGTAAAGGCTACAAACCCATGATCCTTGAAAGATATTCACTATTTATTATAATTATTCTACCAAAAAGCCAATCTGGCACCCATTTTTCCAAACTTTCTAGATGCTAGATGATTAAATCTTGAATCTCGAAGGTTACCTCTCTCTAGGGCCCGCTTTTGTCCTACATCAAAAGAAGTCGCAACAAACTTGTTGATAAGTTGGAAAAAATTGATCTCTACATAGGGGAAACCCCTTTAGACCTCGATTGTAATCAACAAATTCCTCCACTCATTCAAGCCATCTTCCAAATATTTTCTATGTAGGATTACTTCCCACAGCAAGCAATACAGGACCAAATCCTATCAGCTATATCTAATCATTAATTGTCACTTCTCCCTTTCTAAGTCGCTAATCCTTGATTCACCATATTTCCCAAGCCTATATCTCCCTCTCTATTGTTGTTTAACAATTTTGATTCTATATCTTTACTATATTGTGAGGGGACTCTTCTTTTCATGACAAGGCATATGATATTATGGGAATCCTAGAATGAGGTGAACATGGTGGTAGAAAGACCTCTAATGATGGTTGAAATTACAATCAGGCCTTGAAGTAAGGTATTGCACAACCCATAGCTTCCTCAACTCAAGAATGGGGCACAATTATTGACCTGTTGATACTGTTGGACCCCCCAACATGTCAGGGGATCTACCCACTAAGAAGTCTGAACTAGACCTTAGACTGTTTGGATTAAGAGTCCCAGCAGTAGGTGGTAAAGTAATGCCTTCACTGTGAAAACTTTGTCAGAAGCAAGTGTGTGACCTTGCAATGAGTCAAGTGAGATGCATCAAGGTTCTAACACACTGAAGGGAAAAGGAAGTGTGTCCCTTAGAAGCGTGTAATAGTAAGCCACCTGAAAGGAACACACAAGTTGAATCCCATCACAAGCTGGAATGCAGAATAGTCAACAATCCAAAGTGATGGGTTAAACCAACAACACATCTGCACCAAGATTCATACAATTTCATACAAAATATTTCATACAAAAATGCATAAGTTAAATAACATACATTGCTAAAGAAACTAGAATAGTCCAACTACAATAACAACATATGCATGAAAACGTGTTGGACCTATTATATATTATTGAGTGAAAGTTCCATCCATACATACACCATTGACAACCACTAGCCCTAATAGTGGAACACTATAGTCAACACCACCTACTCCTCCAAAGAGACATACTCACTCTATGATGTGGAGAATCCAAGTCTCACCAGAATAGTCCCCAAGCCTTCTCTAAGAAATGCCTAGCCAAAATATTGGCTCCCAAAAGTCCTTACTATGAGTTTTGAGGTTCTATATATAACAAAGGGTGGGGTGATCCTTGACATTCCCCTTTGACTCTTGGACTACCCTCATGACTCTTCACATTACAACAGTGATTGTTCACATTCCACTAATGACACTTTGAATTTCACTTACAAAATATTTGCAATAATCCAATTTCCACATATACCCATGTAGGACAAAAATAGGATTGAGTCAACCTTACAAGAAAAAAAACTCACTTGAGGTCTTGGGGAAGACCAACTCAGTAACCTCCTCATGATGGTTTTCAGTGATAAAATGATACCAAGCCTGGTACTATGCTACTGTATCCCCATACTATTTGGTTACATATTTATTGAAGCAAAATCTTTCCTCCATGGCTTCTGGGTATATGGTTATGAAACCTCTATGCAGCTCATCCTGAAGCATGTGCACCACTATCCTAAGTGTGGTTGCGCCACTTATGTACCTTTGCATGTTCTTTGCACTAAGCTACAAGTCATCACTAGTGGCTTCTTGCATCAACTACTCTATGTACTTGTTGACATTGAGCATGACTTGGTTCTTCCTCATGGCCTGGGTGGGGGCTCCAATGGAAGGGATCTTGTCCATTAACATTATGACATCCAAACTCACAAACAACCATGCATAGGAAGCCTCAATGATAGTGATGAGCGGAGGGAGTTGGTCATAATTTCGAATCAACATATTATTATGTGGTTTCTCTAGATCATCCTATAGATTCATCCTCTTGTGCAATTAAAGAGGGGCTCCCTTGTACCTCATTGTGCATGGTGGCCTAGAAAGTTGATATCTCCACCACTATTACATTCTTCTTCCTTGTCATGGCAGATCCTGCTGAGTGTTATGTTCTCTTCTTGGCCTCTTGTAAGTCCTTCGCCATTCAATCATTCTCTACTATCAATAACTTGACCATTAAACTCATGGCTTCTGCATAAGCCTTAGAAGCCTCGACCATGAAAACTAGATGTATTCTAACATCTGGTACAATAACCCTTTATTATGTGGGCACAGGTGATGTATGATCATTTGGGAGCTGACTTCTTCGTGGATGTACAATCCTCTACTACGACTCGTCAAATGTCATATTGTACACATTTTTCTCTGCATCATCATCAAGGAGAAAAACTTATCCTTTCCTTCTTGGGACTGGTTGTGATTCTTGAGGTGGCAGAGATTGTGGTATGACCTCATATGCTCTCGACATGAGAGCGGTGTCTTGGTCTTGTAACTCCTATTCTGTCTCCATGTTTTTTGCCTCAACCAACTGCTCAACCTGTTGAGAAAGTTCCCGAACTTGAACTTGCTCACCCTCTTCTTCATATTCTAGTTTCTTTGTTGTCTTAACCTTTATTTGCACATTTTTCTCTCTCAGTGTGCCTTGTCCTTCTTCTTGTTCTTGTTTCTTCCTTTCTTCCCTTTCTCTCCTCTTGAGATCTTATTCTTCTTTTAACTTCTTCTCTATCTCTTGCAATCTCCTTTCTATCTCTTCGAACTTGTAGCTTTTCTCAGCCACTGCGCCATCGACAATATTCCTCTTGGCTTTCTCTTGCACTGGTTTGTTGCTCACTTCTATTGTTATTGTTGCTTCTTGTGGTGTTATTTCCTATATTGTTTCTTTCCATTCTATATCCATGTTGACCGGTTCATTGAGCATAGAGGATTTATAGAAATACTTCCAAGGACCTTCCTCTAACCAATGACATGCCCCATGTATCCATGGGTTGTACATATTCGCATAGTGGTTCTTGCATATGTAGTGGGGATGATATGGATTGAGACTCTTGGTGCCGAATCCAAACTTCTTCAAGTCTTCGACCTCAACATCTGCATATTTCAAGGTATGAATCTCGTACAACCCAATCTGCAGGGAAGAGTAGGCGATGGTGCCTTCTTCCTCATGTGAGGTCCTGCTAATAACCCTCTGGAGATATGGTATGCAACCTCTTTTCTGACCATCTTGTCCGTGAAAAACCTTAGCAGATCACGTAGAGGCTTCTCCATGCCAAACATCCTAATGAAGTTGCAACTAGATGAGGCATACAAATTTGCAATGTTAAGTAATTCCTGCATCGCTTCTTGGGATGTGAAAGGTGGATCCTATTCAAAAATCATCTTGTACAACATGTCGATGAAGTGGTCAGATAGCCTTGCCATGACTCCTCGGTAGCTGCACTCAAAGATAAACTTGCAATAGATGTTCACAACTTCCTCTAATGGTTTCCATGTCCAACCCATGCCAGGGAACTACTACTCGGCACAAATTTCATCAAGCAGGTATTTAGATGTAAAGAATCTTGCTTGTCCATCCTTAGGAAGAATCTGGGAATTTGACACATGCAGTTTTAGCTAAAGAGCCAACATGTCTATCCAGTTGAAAGGCCTTCCTTTATTTTCCAACTGATCTAACATAACAACCCATCTCTGTGGGAAAGTCTATGTTCTCTCTTGAGCATACAAGTGACATGCGAAGATAACCATGGGTTGGTAAGCCTTCCTAAGTGAATTCGCCATGTATACCTATTTGGGTGTCATCATGATCTTCAATGGCTCTTATACCCAACGACTCATGATATCCCTGGTGTTTACATTATTGTTGGGAGTGAAGAATAGTCCATCCATGTAGTTCACCATTGCAACAAATGATACATATGATGGTAGTTTTCCGACCTGAAGGTGGAAAGTTCTGTCCCATTGGTATTCCTCAATGTCATCATCTCAGGATCGGTATGTGAGACAACCCAGTGAATGATATATGTGCACGGGAAGGTGGGTTACCTACATGCAACCTTGTACAATCATGAATTATGAATGTTGACATAGACTTGTTGATCTTCCAGATCTTCCTTGAACCTGTCTGCAAATATGTCCTTTATTTCTTCCCATGTGATCTTCATATCCCTCTCTACGAAGAATTGTGTGTTTTCATAGATGGGCAAGTTCATTGGAACTTGTTTAATTACATCTCCAGTGTTTCTCTCAATAGTGTCCTTTGATCGATCTCTCATGGAAAACATCATGCCTGTACTACTGAGAGACTTCTCAACAACTGATATACTTGGAGACAAAGCAAACACTCACGGCAAGCAAATGTCAGTTTAAAAACACAAGTTACTTCAATGATCGATCATGCAACAAGCTCAGTGACTACTTGGAAATATTGCATAGTAGTGACTTTCAAAGGTGAGGGGACATTAGCTAGATCTACACATTGCATAGTCTCAATAACCGGTGATGCCTTTTGTTAACTCGAACTGCGAAGAGCATAGTCTAGTGACACTGGCTATGGACTGGTACTGCACAATGTGTCATTAATTTCAGCTTAACTACTAGCTAAGATTGTCTATTGCACAATCCCAGTGGGAAATATTGGGCACTGTCTCCCAGAACTGCATAGAGAATAGTTGCAAGCTAATGACAAGTAGCTTTTGCGCAATTCATGGATCCAAGGCAGAGCCTTGAGATCCAGAAATGCGCAGTGCATGTCAGGCAAAGCTAGATCTGAGCCAAGGCAGCCTAGATTTTCCCAAGGAAAACGTGAAAGAGAGTAGATTTGAATGTATGAGCAAAGTATGGTGTATATAAGAGTGAATTGTGATGGATTCAATCAAAACCAATGCAGGAATCAATAAAATTGATGAACAACGAAGCTGGTGGGGAGATTCACCCCAATAATGACCCTTAGTGAAAAAATAGTCTTATGCATGCTATGTGTTGGCTTGAGGGGTCTTGACCCAAGTTCGGAGCTATTTAGCCAAACAAATCCCTGTAATACTTGCCCTTTTGGAAACAGCCTGTGGAGCGCGGACTGAGGTCTCTCCCAAAGCAATATGGGGGGATGTTGGAACCAAATTTCCGCACCCTTGAGATGTTTGAGGGATCGATTTAGTCCAACTGTGAATACCTTCGCACAGGTCACTTCACACACTTTCTTGAACTGTGAGGCCTTTACACTCTATTATACTCACCTTTGCGTAGCCCTAACCAGGGGTTGAGGTTCTTTCGCACTGCTAAGGCAACGATCTGCGCTCTTTTCCTAAGTTACACTACGGATCTTATTTATCTTCTTATAGTTGTTAGTTCACTTCATGTAAATAGATGCTTATCTTATATTCACTTGTTCAACACATTTATATAAGTTCGCGCAACAAATAAACATTAAACTTGCAATTCATACCCAATACACTTCAATGCATAAAATAGGAAAAAGACACAGAAATAATGTAAAACTTCTCTTTATTAATGCTTCAATCAGTTATAGACTCAACTTTCCCTGCGCACTCAACTATAGACTACTAGGCCTCTGCACACTCAACTGCAGAGCCTTCTCCTACTCTACCACCCAAAGACACGACTCGATGCTTCAACTAAGACTCAATGCTTCATCTTCTCTTAGATTGTTTGATCTTCGATTTTTCTTTACACTTAGAGCCTCGCTCTATTTATACAATCCCATGGTCAGCAGACCATGGGTAGATCTATCAAGCTGACATTACATTAGAAAAATAAGGGCGGACCACCCTATGACTAAATTACAACTTCACGCTCCGCACCCAATAATCGCGGAGTCTTTACGTTGAACTTAGTCAAAACTTGGTCTTTAATCCCCAATACTTTCCTTGGGGGATCCCGCGCATAATAGGTCCCCAAAAAAAATGTCGTGACTCGCCCACGGGTCACTCTGTCAATGCAGAGATCTTCACGCGGAGACCTCCCAACTTTGCACGAACTGCTGCAAGGTTGGCAACGCACTGAGTGGTTACCTATGGTATTTCATGGACGCGTTGTTTAGAGACCGTTATATCTAAACTGATTTCCTATATCTGCTCCATCCCCTACATCTGCATGAGCTTTCCTTCAATTTTTGTTGTGATGATGAAGGCCTCATTGATCCATGGTTGGACGGACGCCTTCAAAACTTCTTCTCTATGTCGTGTTGCGTCTACTTGCTCCTTAAACTCTTTTACCTGTTGCATTGGCATGAGCCTCTGCATAAGGGCCATCATCTGTGTGGTCCCTTTGGCATCATCATACTATTGTTGTAGCTCACGCACCTCTGCTTCTAAGCAGAGTATGTTCGGGTCCTCCTGCAGAGTGGTGAGGATTTTGAATGACTGTTCCAAAATTTTGGTGTAGTACTTCACTGCACTGATGATCTCTTCTGTTCCCGCCGTGATGGCTCTAGCACATTGTTTCCTTACCTCTGGAGGAGTTAAAGGCTACACCTTCAACCACAGCTCTGATGTTGTTGGGAAAAGTATCCAATACGGAATGACCCTATCCCACTCTAAGGGTGATAGTACCTCAGCAACAACTGAATGCAAAGCTATTCAAGATTACTTCTTTATGAGATGAGAGAGAGAAGAGAAGAGGGATCCACTAACCGTTATCTTCCGCTAATGGTTGATCCAATCTTCCCTCTTGCTGCTTGCTACTAGCTCCTTGCTCTTTCGCCAGCCCAGCTACACAAAGATCCTGTAAAAGCACAAAGAGAGGAAACTACAAGAAGCATACATCCATAACTGATTCAAGGATTAGAATAAACCAAATATACAAGTATCAATTCACCATAGAGACACATGCATATAGAAGAACCTCAAATACTTTATTAATGGAAGAAGTAAAGTTCTGAGAGTGTTACAACCATAATAGGCCCAATCCAGCAACACCTCCCAGCAGAAAGAAATCTCCTCTTCACCTCCTTCAAAGCAATCACCCAATAGTTCTATACACAAACCAACAGCACTTCCTTACTTGCACAAAATTCCAGCCTCCATAGACCTCATGAGAGAGCTCTATATATAGGAGATTTGGAGAAAGGATGAGTCAGCTTGAGACTGACATGAAGCTGACTAGTGTCCTCTCCCACTTTAGTTAAACTTCAGTTCTTGAGTCCACTTGGAGATTCTTGCTTCCACTTGGAGATCAAGATCCTCTTACTCATCACAAGGCGAATTCCTTGACCCAAGTGTCAGTTTGGAAGCTTCCTGGGCAATTGACACCTTGCAGAATGACTGTGCCACTTGGCCAATCTCGCCCAGCGCAGGTAGCCTTCATTAGATTTGATATTCAGCGTAGGTACAGAGTGGAGCAGTTGACATTCAACGCAGATGCTTAGTGGAGCAGTTGACATGATCCAGAAACAACTTGTTTTTGAGTGTTTTCAGGTGGAGAACTGATTTTCAGTGCTGTGGTTTGCTGACCTTGTTCCTCTAGGGGTAGGAACAACATGTTTAGGGACTTTGGATCCCTCAGATTATTGACATTTCATGCTTCATGCTGTTAGGCACAAAAATGTCTATAACAGTTGCCCCCTAAAGTATGAGGTCGTTTATCGGGTGAAATGCTTTATCAGGAGGATCCGAAGTTCATTCAACCGCTGAGAGGTGCCCTGTAATAAAATACAATACAATACATTATTTTTCATTCTGCTTTCATGATCTAGCTGAGGCGGGCATTCCCATGCTCAGCTTTATAAATTCATTTTGGTACATAGAACAGACGATCGTCTGATGGTAGACTGATAATTCTCTGCTGAAATTATCATCCTTTGAGTAGGATGATCATCTATTGCAATGATGTACATAACAAATGTCTTTATATCCTGAATATATATCGCAGCCCGGATGGATGAAACTAGATCCGGGGTCTTCAAACTCGTTCGATCTTCACTCTAAGTACAAGTCGATCCATGTGAGAATTGCGTTGAAGTCGAACATGGAAAGACATCGCTTGATTACCGGTCAATAATGTAAATCGTTAACAAGCGCGAGAGGAATCACCAATAATGACAATGACCCTCAAGGTACTGCAGTACAATTCACGTGGTGTGAATAAAGGACTTGGCGTCGAACGCCACGCAAAATCTTCTGGTCGAAGGTCATTGATGTATACCTGTCGCCGGAAGTGAGAAACTTGCCATTGAGGCATGCAAGCTTCAAAGTACTGGGGGGTTTGTTCCTAGATCAACTTCCTGGATAATGAGCTGAAGTCGACAAGAAGCGATCCGTCAAAGGAGGGCCGTAATGAATCCCACATCAATGACACGGAACGGAGCTAATGATTTTAGTGGAGGTGAAAACAATCTGTGAAATATGATTCAGGGTGGCGATCATGGGTGGATGAAGGATAATGTATGGCAGTGGATGGGACATGGTTGACTCTTTCTGAACAACATCTCTTGAACATATAACGACACTGATGTGATGGATCAGTAGCATTACCCCAAATGTGGATGGTTTGGCGAGGACCATGGTGATGAGACCGGTGAATGAAACAACCCAACCCGATGTGATACGGAGGACAAAGTGTCATGTTCAAGAGCGACTTGCTACCATTAAAGCTTTGAGGTTCTCCCAATTTTTCCCCAGTCATTTCTGACCAGTACCTCTTTATTTTTGTCAAGCTTGAGGAGGATAACATATGCTTGTTCTATAACCTGCCCTTCGGGCAAGCCCATCGCTATGTTTTAACGAGCCTAGCGATAGGGAAACTCGTTCTCGTCTAAAGACAAGTTTGTCGCTATTTAATCATTTTAACGAGTCTAACGACAAGGAAAACTCTGTCCTTTTCATTTTTAGAGAGTCTGAAAAGGTACAGAAAGTTAACTCCGAAATTCCTTTTTCGTCATCTAATCCCTTAAGTCCGAAAAATTATAAAATAATACAGAAGGGATGAGTTTTCGATAATTTTAACGAGCCGAATAAAACAAGCGCTCGACCTTTTTGTGTAATAATCCCTCAGGTCCAAAAAGATTAAAATCTAGAGGAGGGATAGCTCTTCCGGTCACTTTAACGAGCTGGAAGGCCAAAACTCGGCGAACTTTTCATATTTTACGAGTCAGGAGAAAAGAGCTCAAAGAAGACTTGTCTTTTGAGGAACGAGTGATAAACAGGGATAGCAGCAGATTCCAGGTACAGGTTGGAATTTTCCAATCATGGCAGTGTCACAAGGATTGCTAAGTGAAATCACTCTTCGCAGCTGTTCCTCAAAATGGGTAAACAATCATATGGAGGTGAACGATTGGCCAAATGAAATGGAGGTGGCGGGTGCAAACACAACCAAGGCTTTTATGGCTAATAAATTTACGATCACAATGGTTATTTACTGGTACTGGGTTCATTTTTTAAAGAGCTTGAATGCGCCAAAACACTGCTCAAAAGCTTATGTTTATTTTTTAACGAGCATGAACTATGACGCTAAAACTGCTCGGATCTCGCTTTTCTATTTTTTATCGAGCATAAATTCCGCGGTAAAACTGCTCGATATACCAGTCATAGGATAAGAAATGTCTTCCTGCAAGATTCCAATTTTTATAGAGCTTGCACCTCACATAAGCTATGCTCTTCATTTGGAAAATTTTGACCTTTGCCCCACATCCTTTCTTTATGTAAGTTAGGAAACGATCAATGACCGCTCTTTGCTTACACTCCAAAAGGTTTGCATGCCCCCAGGTATAAAATACAATTTCAAGGCTGCCCCTACTTATCCTTCAAAACATTTGTTTTGATGGGTGAGGCTTGCCTCTTTCTGGTTACCCAAAGAATGGTTTTATTTGCTGCCGCAAATGAAACTCTTTCTTCGGCGATGTCTATCATTATGTTACTCAAAGATGGTTACAATTTGTTGCAGCAAAAGAATCTCTTTCTTTGGAGGCTGCCCCTACTTATCCTTTAAAACATTTGTTTTAACGGGTGAGGCTTGCCTTTTACCCAAAGATGGTTACAATTTGCTGCCGCAAAGGAATCTCTTTGGCATTGCCTACCTGTTTAGACAAAGTTGAATGACCTTTGTCAAACAAGTAACCTTGACAAAAGAATCCTGTTCTAGAACAACCCCTCTTCCTTCTTTCGGACGGGGTACGGACTAGTCATATTCTTTCGCGGAAATTCTACCTTATACCCAGGGTTTCTTCTGCCCGAAGCAGACTAGGATACATGCCCCCTGGGTTCCAGTCCCATCTTTCCGAATCACTCACACTCATCGGGAAGGAGGACTGGGGGTGGAGACATTTCTTGGGTGAATAGACCATTGAGGGTTGGTATTTGACTATTTGCGATGTGTGATCCTAGAAATGAAAGTTGGTCATTGCCCTGATGCTCATCAGAATCTGTGTTGATGAAAAGAATCTGGATGGTGTCATCCTTATTCTCTTCAGTGAGGGTGTCATTTGAAGATAAATCTTCAGTGACGGTGTCATTTGAGGATGAAACCTCTGAAGGAAGATCCGGGTCAACTGCCGTATCGACCTTTAGACTTTCGTCTGGTCTGGATTCAGTAGGTTCATTTTCAATGACTGACGCTTCAGCTGAGCACTTGAGCAGGCCAACTGTATTTTCAACCAACGAAGGACTCGGCACGAGTTTTTTGTATCCAGGAGGAAGTATTACCGGTGAAACCGGACGATCTTCCAAAACTCTCTTCGCTTCGTCTAAGAAGGGACAACGGTGGATGGCGTGACCGCCTTCACACAGTCTGCAGGGGGATCTTGCTCCCCCTCTTCGTCTTGAACCTTCACTTTCGCTGGTTGACGGTAAGCAATCAACATGGCTATCAGAGGTTGATGCTCCCGAATTGTGCAACCGAGGGGACCAGTCCCTTAGTATCCGGGGAATACAGGGACAATCTCTATGGAAGTGGTCTCCTCTACATATGACACATGGCGATTTAGGCCCGGTCTGTGCTGTGTGTGGGTTTTTGTCAGATATCTCTTGCTTGCCCCCAGTCGCCTTAGGCTCCTTCTTCTTCTTCTCCTTCTTCTTCTTCTCCTTCTTTTCCATGGGAGCTTGGCTTTTGCCAGCCCTACCTTGTGAAGATGAAGGATTAGAGGAAGAGTTATAAGAAGTAGAAGGCTGGTGGGCAGCTCTAGACTAATCTAACTGTTGACTCGACTGCTCAGGAACCATGGTGGTCTGAACTACATTAGTTGAGAATAGCCAAATAGGCAGGCCAATTGTCAGTCCTGGAAGCGACAATGTGGCCATGTGGGGCGCACCGACTTCTCCCCAAGAGGAGAATGGACTAGGATTTCCATCATGTGGAGTTCCTTGGTTGGGGCATTCCATGTTCTCAACTTAAGATCAACGCGGGAATAGGAGGTGATTATGTTCCGTTTAAAATAAATTTTATAACGACGCTTAGACACAACTTGCTTTTTCACTTTTTAAGAGTCGAGAAAAAGCTAAAGATGACTCTAGTCTCCTTCGATGTTTTAACGAGCCCGAAGTGACAAATGCTCGAATGGACTTTTTCAGTTATAGAGTTTGAAAAAGGCCAAAAGAAACTGCTCTGGAGTTCTAGGCAGAGGGTGTGCCAAACTTTTCACAAAACCACAGAATACGTTTTACGGTACGGGTGGTCGATCTTCGTGAATGCTGTGTTCACTGCATTGCGATCAGTAGGGCGGCCGACACGGTTTCCTATTGGATAAAGGCTTTGTTCCTATAGGGGTCTCCCAATATATACGTGATGGTACGTGGGAGCACAAGTCCGTATTGATACTTATCGCTTCACCGTGGAGGAATCACCCAACCACTCAATGTTAAGATATCATGTTTAACGACGCCGGAACACGTCTCTAGCTTAGACCTCTAGATGTTTGCGTTATGTTTCAATGCGTTGTTATGTAAATTCAATTTATTTTAAGGTTGATCTTGTTTAGCAGTTTGCCTTTACGGATCACCACGAGATGTATGATAACATTCCTAAATGCAGTCTAAGATGATAAGCAAGCTTTTCAATCTTTCAACTTTGAAAACCTTAACTACTGAGGGAAAATAAAGATAACACCTTTTCACACAGATCATAGAACACATACTAATGCACTTTTTCCTAAATCAACATGCAAGCTGTCATAATGCACATGCACAATGCAAGTATTTCTTTTCTCTTTCTTAATGTTGGTGAAATGCAAAAAGAAAGCTGTTGTATAATTTTGAATTCAATTTCAAGTGAAAGCAAACAAGCTGGTCCAAAATCAAAAGACACCTTAAGATTTACTTGTTTCGACACTAGAAATATATAAATTCAAACCATACGACGAAAGAAAAAGCTCAATCAGCTATGAACAGCAAACAAACTAACTCTTAAGATCAAAACGACACTTTATCACTGGTCTAGATCTAAGAGGCCACATCAAGACTAGTTCACTTTCGTTATGGGAAACTGTAAATGTATAAGAAATACACAAAGAACAAACACAGTTTCTTTATACAACCAAGGTGGAATAATGACAAGTAAAGTTGGTTTCAGATAGGCCTACTGACTGGTAACAAACAGCAAAAACAAGAGTGAAAACAAGGCAAGAACCAGCAGGAAACCCCAGCAGCACAAGGCAGGATTGGTCCAGCGCAGGTGGAACACTGCCTGTTTGACCTTCAGCGCAGGTAACCCCTTCGGGAACTGCACTGAAATGCAGACTTCCTTCACAGCACCTGCACTGAAGATTCAAACTTTCGTTTTTCTCAGTTTCCGGGTCACAGATTGCTCAAAAATTCACAGTTTTTGGCCAAATCAGAAGCTATCAGTCAAGGACACACTAAGGGATGACAAGGAGGATGAAAAGCTATCACTAAGAGCTTATTAGAGTCCTTGTTGATCAGCTTTTCAAATCATAAACTTGCCCAGAAACTGAGCTAGAGTAGTTGCCCTCTACTTTGTATTTGAAGGATTCAAACACAGTTCGACTCGGTACTCCCTTTGTTTATGAAATGAATACCAAAAACACAAACAACCAACAAGATACGTTCCCCAGCGGAGTCGCCAATTTGTTCTTGGGAAAAGTATCCAATACGGAATGACCCTATCCCACTCTAAGGGTGATAGTACCTCAGCAACAACTGAATGCAAAGCTATTCAAGATTACTTCTTTATGAGATGAGAGAGAGAAGAGAAGAGGGATCCACTAACCGTTATCTTCCGCTAATGGTTGATCCAATCTTCCCTCTTGCTGCTTGCTCCTAGCTCCTTGCTCTTTCACCGGCCCAGCTACACAAAGATCCTGTAAAAGAACAAAGAGAGGAAACTACAAGAAGCATACATCCATAACTGATTCAAGGATTAGAATAAACCAAATATACAAGTATCAATTCACCATAGAGACACATGCATATAGAAGAACCTCAAATACTTTATTAATGGAAGAAGTAAAGTTCTGAGAGTGTTACAACCATAATAGGCCTAATCCAGCAACACCTCCCAGCAGAAAGAAATCTCCTCTTCACCTCCTTCAAAGCAATCACCCAATAGTTCTATACACAAACCAACAACACTTCCTTACTTGCACAAAATTCCAGCCTCCATAGACCTCATGAGAGAGCTCTATATATAGGAGATTTGGAGAAAGGATGAGTCAGCTTGAGACTGACATGAAGCTGACTAGTGTCCTCTCCCACTTTAGTCAAACTTCAGTTCTTGAGTCCACTTGGAGATTCTTGCTTCCACTTGGAGATCAAGATCCTCTTACTCATCACAAGGCGAATTCCTTGACCCAAGTGTCAGTTTGGAAGCTTCCTGGGCAATTGACACCTTGCAGAATGACTGTGCCACTTGGCCAATCTCGCCCAGCGCAGGTAGCCTTCATTAGATTTGACATTCAGCGCAGGTACAGAGTGGAGCAGTTGACATTCAGCGCAGATGCTCAGTGGAGCAGTTGACATGATCCAGAAACAGCTTGTTTTTGAGTGTTTTCAGGTGGAGAACTGATTTTCAGTGCTGTGGTTTGCTGACCTTGTTCCTCTAGGGGTAGGAACAACATGTTTAGGGACTTTGGATCCCTCAGATTATTGCCATTTCATGCTTCATGCTATTAGGCACAAAAATGTCTATAACATATGCTATTTAAAGGTTTAGCTCTAGTTGAACCTTGGCCATCTCTTCTCGTGCACTCCTGCTACTAACCTCTGAATGTGCACCTCTGCTGGTGCCTCTGCTAGGATGGCCAACTCAGGTACCATCTAGCAGGCCTCCTTAACCACCTGCACCATCTCTCAGTTCTATGTGACTACCTCATCACACTATAGGCTCAGTTGCTTTTTGTTGATTCTTTGTTCGGTTAACACCCCACAGTTCTGCAGTCACTTCGTCCTGCAGAACATAGAGTGTCTCTCGAGAGAGCGCAACCATGTTGATTCCTACTACTTTCAATGAATTGACCGTAGGCTTTTCGGCCTCATTTTCTGTAACAAGTTCCCACTCTGATATCATTATTGTGTTGGTCATTTGGGTGCACATCATTTCCTCAGTCACAACCATTCCTACTATGGAGCTGCTCAAGAGAGTACCAGCCTGGGGAGTGCGCACATGCAACTTCTGAATCTATATCTGGAGGGCCCCCAGCACACTTTGATTCTCCTCTGCCAACTACTGGAGGGCCTCCTCGACGACATCACGCACCGTCTCCCCTACATCGTGTAGATCTCCCTCAATGAGGGTGATTGGGTCAAAATAAGTCTTAACTCTTTCGACTTCTTTCGCAACCCCACCTGCTCTCTCGGGCACTGGCACTTTAATTCTGTCGTCACTTTTTGCAGGTCTGCACCACCCTCCTCTATCTCTGTCTCAATTTCTTCTTCACGATCAGGTGAAGGTGACTTCCAACCCTCGCACTCCTTCTCTGCTGCCTTTTATGCTTCTGTTGCTACTTCCTCTTTCCTTATTTTCTCTGCCAACTCCACCATCCGCAGTTTTGTCTCTTACTTCTTCCTCTGTCCAGCATACTTTTATGTTTCCATCGCGGATATGGCTGGAGCACACCACTTCAGTGGCTATGCCTCAAGTACATCGAAAATAAAATCATCTGTGGCCAGGTGTGGTAGTTCATTCCACTTTTTCGCAGGGTCCTTGCGTGCCCTAATGTAGACGCGATGTAATTTCACCTTAAACTTCACGAAGCTTTGTAAGATGTTATTGATAGTGGGTAATAACTGTGGCTTGCAGTTAATCCCCATTCTGATGTTCATCTCCATGAGCACTCAGAATATTTTATTGTCTTAGATCCTATGCACATCTTTAGTGGCCCACAGCAAAGTGTACTTCACGGCCTCTGGGAGATCCCTCTCAATTGGGGGGAACTGGCTATCCTCAAGAAATTCCCCAGCCACCAGCACTATGGACAGCAGAAGCCATGCATATTGGAAGGTCTTGCCCTATTCCTGTGCCTTGCAGCAATTCTCCAGGAATTCCTTGCACAAGTACTCTGACCAGTTAAATTGGACACCCTCTGCACATTTTGTGGCAAGTTCTATCACTAGGGCGGGCACCTCATCTACACAACACTTCTGCATAACCTTGCTAGCCAATATCTGGGTCATAGCTTTGACTGCCTTGTTGTTGGTACTAGAGATCATGTACCCTCTCTTCTTCTTCTCCAGCTTGAATTTTGCCTTCATGGCCTCCGCGATGGCCAAGTTGGTGCTCTTACCCTCTGAAATATCCATTGGGTCCTCCCCCTTGCAAGGGAGTCAGGTAATTCTATGAATCAGCTGGTTCATGATGGGGATGGGCTCCTCCAACCACAAACACCCATCATGCACCAAGCAAAGAAGCTACTTGATGACAAAGATAGTTACTAGGGCGCGATGGTAATGTGACACCTAGAGCAAGTTCAACAACCCTGCTTTCTCTACCCCTCACAACCACTTGTGCAACTCCAACTCTACAACTCCCATCGCAGTGTTTTTCTTCAGCTTCATGAGCTACGTGGTTTCCAAGTGTGGGAACTTTTAATGGTCCAAGAGAACACAGTCTTCAAACTTCAAACTCGGCACCTGTCCCAAGTGCTCTACCTCAAAAATGATATCGTCAGGTAGAGTCTGCAGAGAGCTCTTTCTCTCATCTAGGTCCTTGGGCACCTTTGCCTTTCCCTTCCGCAGAGGAACATATGTGGGCAGTTTGTCGAAGGGTTTGCACCCTTGGTTTCTTCCTCCATTTCTTCGTCCTCCTCCTCTTCCACCAGGATTTCCTAAAGGTCTTCCTCTTCCTCATCAGTTTCCACATCAACCACTTTCCCCTTTTCTTCCATGGTCAGTTTAGTTCTCAGCGGGTTTTGAGGAGACATGCGCACCAGAATCATAGGCTGCTTATCCTTCTTGGGCCTCGGCATGCGCGACGATTTAGGAATTTCCACGACTATACCGGGACTTTCAGGGGCATCTCTTACTCTTATCGCCCACGTGGCCTCTTCAACGGTCATTTCGCTGATATTCATGGCTTCCTCTAGTGTGGTCATACGGCTGCTCCACAAATCTCTCAACGGCTCAGGTAAGTGCTCAAATAATGCCCTCGACATCAAAAATTCGAATGGATCAGGGTTCATAGATCTCTAGGCGCGCAATAGCTCAATTCTCAAGTGGCCAAGTGTTTTTTGTTGGGTAGCCCTTTGAAATTTATAGCACCTTTTGAATTTGAATTCGAATGTTCCCCCCAAATCTGGTTCATTAATGCTCCCTTGGCGGCATATTTTCCCAAATCTTACCCATAAATCTCACCTTAAATTCTTGTTGCCCACTCCATTTGGTCTCAAACCAAGCATCACATCTTGAATAGTGACTATAACATTCACTTTCCGGCCAACCTACATGGCAGCGTAGTCACCCTTGTGCTATCGCGGACCTCATGACACTACACTCTTGTGCGCATTCCCATCATCATGCAGCTTTCAGGCTGGGTAGTTTATAGTCACGCGCCTCCTTTCAACCTTATAGAGTGCTAAGACTATGCTTCCCATGGCTATTCAAGTGGTTGGGCCACCTATATACGGCTTTAATCGACCATCAATCACTTTTCCTAGGAAAAATCGACCTTCTAACTTTACTGTCTGCGTCGTGCACTTCAGCATTTGCATCACGCCACCATCTGTGATCCATTTAGTGATATACAATCCAATCCAAGGCATTAAGATGATCAAATCTCAGCAGTAGTCCCAAAATTTGTCAACGTAATTGTGCGCATCCTATTTGATCGCCATAGATTTCTTATCAAGAAAATCATTCTTTATTCCTTCCTCAACCTTCTTAACGTCCACTTCCACCACATCACTTTTCTCCCTTAATGTAGCTCTTTCATTCATGAGTTCCTAGAGACTAAGATTACCCTGTTGGATCTCTTCATTAGGTCCCAAACATTCTTCTTTGTTCATCTATGCGATCCCTTCTTTCAAGGCTCCATGAACCATCATATCCACAGGCGCTGCTATGCATGCACTAGGCAAAATATACTCCATCAGTATTATAGCGTTTGCTCCATAGGCCAGCCTAGAAGGCATTTGTCTCATTAGTTTTTTGCACATTGTCCTATAAGCCCACAAAACTGCTAGTACACTTAGGTCTCAATCACTTCACTACACATTATATACCCTGTTCAGTGCTTCACACACTTTGTTAAATGCTTCTGCGTGGGTAACCTTCTGTGCACTTGTTCTTTCCACACTCTATCGTTCCAACTTGAGGGACTGTTCGCATAATTGCCCCCCCCCCCCCCCAACACATGCTTATTGACCATGTTCCCTAATGTGAAGTCCATGTGCATCCGCGGATTTTGTTTACCATGTGCCTATACCCACCTGGACAGATGCGCGTGCAGACCATCCCATACACTGTATTTATCTGTTAGTCACATCTTAGGCTTCCCAGAATGCATGTGCATCATTCTCTTGCATTCACACAAGTACTCAAACATTCCTTTGTGCGCACCCCACCACCTCGTGAGTGTAGCACACAGTACCCAATTCAAGGCTTCGAATTGTTGCCTTTCCAGCACTCTTAGTGTCAGTGTCTTCACACTGCCATCAATGATCAAAAATTTCTCTTTTGCATTTCATACAAGGAGTCCCATTCCGATGGAATTGCATTCCATTAGGTCATGGATCTACTGATGTTAGGGTTTACTTTAGTTTTTCCCTCATGATATGTACTTGCTGACCTCCTTTCATACTTTTTAGTCAATGATTCATGCTCATTTTCAGTTCATTTCATCAATTACATAGGGTTTTGGTCTCATTAGGTCTTGGGGTTTATGACCATGATCAAATTGCAGTGATTATTTCTAATAATGGTTAGCAAAGACATGACGAGGTCAAATAATGTTCAGAAAGTCATAATTTATTAATTTGTAAGCTTAATGAAGTTCTCAGCTCAAAACTAGTTTTGAGGTGAAAACATAACATTTGTATTTTATCTTCAAATTTCATGTAATTTTAATGTTCTCATATGTAATAATGGTTCCATGATTCTCCTGGAAATTTGGTGATCTTGCCAAAGTACTGCCACTGCAAAAAAGAAAGAATTTGAGCATTAGTCCACCTATCAAAGCAAAGAAACAAAGCATAAAAAAACAGAGTATTTGAAAAAGCGCAGACATTATAAAAGTGGGTTTCACCATGAAAAATGAAAAAGTTGAAAGTCATAAAAGGCCCATCCTTCTATTTGTCATTTCATTATGCTAGTGTTGAGATTAAAAGTGCCAAAATGAGAGCCAAGGAGCGATTTCAAGCAAAATTGTGCAAATACAAGTCAAGTGTTTTGGAAAATTTTGAGTGGCGTTGCACTTTTGAGGAGGACGTCGCATTTCTGAGCTGGTGTTGCGCACCTAGCAGCATTTCCCAGTGTAATTTTACACAGGCGCTGCACTTTCAAAGTGGTGTTGCACACCTATGTGGGGCACTGCGTTTTTTCCCAGCGAAGCCCAAAACGTTCCCAAGTTGCCAATTCACCTCAAAATCTTCAGTTTCTCTCTCTTTCAAGTAAGTACAACTATCATATCTACTGTGTTAGGGTTTTGATTTCCAAGTTTGGTGTTTAGCATATTTAAATCTAAAACCCTAGTTTCTAGGGTAAAACCCTAGTTTTCCTCACTTATCTATTGTTTCATTTGCCCTATCTACTTTCCATTATTCCCTACACCTCATTCCCAGATACCATATTTCCTAAATCCCATTCCCCTCATACATTTTCCCTAAATTACTATTTATACTCTCTACCCTACCGATATCCCCAAACCCTACTCACATCGGTAAACCCTTACTCCCATCCTTAAACTCTGTTCATACATAAATTTTCACACTCTCTCTTCCATACACTCTGCCCATTCCATTCCTCCATCCCGTTTCCACACTATTATCCACAAAACAACCATATACAGCCACGTTTTGCAAAAACAAAAGATAAAAATGGAAAGAGATAGTGAATATGAATATGAGCAAGAGACAATCAGTGAGAGCTCCAGGGTGAGAAATATACAACAGAGGAAGCCTCATAAAGGAGGAAGAATTATCAGAGAAGAGCCTACTAGTTTGATGGAGTTACAAGCCTGTCCACTTGCCATTTCTTGCTTTCAAAACTAGGCATGCTTTGATTTTTGTGAGATGATAGAAAGAGTCAAATTTCATCATGAGTCAGCTAGGCAATTTGTGGCACATTTGCACGGTAATGAAGTAACCCTTGCCGGAATAACCTTCACCATATCACTAGTTACCATCCTAGAGGCTATAGGAATTCCAGATGTGGGTGAAAATTGGTAAAAATATCAGGATATTGATGAGGAGTACTATGAGCCTTACATCAATGCTAGATACAAAGACAAAATGAAGACAGTATTCCCCTTCAAGTTTTTGGAAGACAGATATGCTCCATTGATGAGAATCATTATCAAGTACTTCACTTGTGAAGGTAGGTTCTCTCGGTTGTATTCCTATCACATTAGACTTCTCATGCATTTCACTAGATTAAAGATGATGAATGTCCCTTACTTCATGTTTAGAAACATCGAGAAGATGGCACATATTGTACACAGGAAGCCATACCCCTGGAACTTGAATAGCATTTACCATTACTCTTTGATTAAAATCATTGTTCTACATCAGCTGAACCTTCTTAACATTCCATGGGAGACTTTCATTTCTCATGAGATGTTCAAAGGCCCACAAATCTTTTCATCAGTACATCATGAAGAAGCTGGACCTCCAAGCCATGGAAAAGTCAAAGAGACTGAAACTATTGGAGTGCCAGTGTTTGTGACATATAAGAGTGGTACTAGGAAAAAATTTCATCTGATAGGCGAGTATTATCTCCACAAGGTGTGGAAGGCGTATTTCCTACTTCTTCAAGCCACAGGCAAATGCTATCTCCACAAGGTGTAGAAGGGGCTTTGCGTTCTTCTTCAGCAAAACAGTTACAAGTTGAGCAGCAAAGCAAGGGAAAAAGCAAGGGTAAGGAAAAAGTGCAAGAAGAGTATCTTGGTGATGAGCGGGAAAGAGACTTTGATCTTGTTGAGCATGAGGAGCCACAACAGCACTTTACTTATCATGGAGTTGACATTATTGATTTGGAAGCTCAAGATCCAAACATTGTCAAAGGCATGATCATAAAGTAACAAGAGGCTGAAATAGAATCCTTGTCAGATAACTTAGAGAGAGCTAAGTTAATCATCAAATATTTAGAGCGAGAAAATAAGTGTTAGGATATTCTGACACATAGGATATAGTTAAGTTCAACTTGGTCTAGTATAGAGTTAGGTTAGAGTTAGGTAAAGTGTGTTTCTTTACCGTTGTACATTTTGTAACTTACAATCCGACGGTCACGATATGTAGTGATCCGATGGTTCACTCTCACCTCGGTATTACCGACACTTGATCCGTGGCTTGACACCCGATTGGTCCATGAGTTCTATTTAAAGCGCATGGAGGGTCATTGTTCGGGTAATCCGTGCATGAGAGAAGCTTATGTAAATTTTCATTCTTTGATTAATAAATTGCCTGTAGTACCCACGTTGGGACAGGCCATGGACTGTTTCCCTCCTTGCACTTTGAGGGTTTTAACCACGTCAAAAATACTGGTGTATTAATTTGAGATCTGGTTGTGAGCGGTGTCCTTTTGGTGTTCTTTCTGAGGAACTTACCCTGTAAATTCCTACATGGTATCATCAGATGGATGTTAAATCTGCCTTCTTACATGGGGACTTGCAGGAAGAAATCTATATGGAACAACCCATTGGCTTCATACAAATAGACTCCAGCCTTTTTTGTCGACTTAAGAAATCCCTTTATGGCCTCAAGCAAGCTCCTCGGGCTTGGTATGCCAAAATGGATAGCTTTCTTTTAGAATCTGGCTTTTCTAGGTGTCATTCTGACAATACTATCTACACCAAGAAAGTGGGCAACTCTCTTATCATCCTTGTTCTTTATGTTGATGATCTTATTCTTACTGGTAGTGATCCCAACCTTATAAACCATGTGAAGTCCAGCCTTAAAAAGAAATTTGAAATGACAAACTTAGGACACTTACACTATTTTCTCGGTCTTCAAGTCTTGCAATCCCGGGAGGGTATTTTCCTTTCCCAGTCCAAGTATGCTTGTGATATTCTTCGTCATTTTCACATGGAAGACTGTAAGCCAGCTCCTTCTCCCTTTCAGTCTGGAGTCAAACTTTCAGTCTCTTGTACTTCTCCTGAAGTTGATGCTACCTTATACCGTCAACTTGTCGGAAAACTCTTGTATTTAACCCATACTCGTCCTGATCTTTCCTTTGCTGTTGGCCTTGTTGCTCGTTTTATGCAAAACCCCCGTGAAAGTCATTGGAAAGCAGCTAAAAGAATACTTCGTTATGTTCAAGGTACAGTACAGTTTGGGATTCATTACAGTGCCAAAGCAGCTCCTCTGTTAGTTGGTTTCACTGATTCTGATTGGGCTGGTTACCCTGATGATCGGAAGTCTACTGCCGGTTATGTCTTCACTCTTGGTTCAGGACCTATAACATGGGCTTGTAAGAAACAGGCTGCCATTTCTCTTTCGTCAGCAGAAGCAGAGTATCGTGGTGCCGTGGAAGCTAGTAAGGAATCCCTGTGGCTTCGTCAGATCCTATCAGAGTTTGGCTTTGAGCAGCAGCATCCAACCACACTTTGGTGTGATAATCAAAGTGCCATTCAGCTATGAAAAGATCCAGTCCAGCATCAGCGCAGCAAACACATTGAACTACACATGCACTTCATCAGAAAGCTCATTCATGACCATGTTCTTGAAGTGCAATATTGTCCAACAGATGATCAGGTTGCAGACATCTTCACAAAGGCTCTCACAGAGGCGAAGTTCACTAAACTTCGATATATGCTTGGAGTTCAGGAAGTTGTCACTAAGGGGGGATAGGCTCTAGTGCCTCCTTCCTTCTCCTATTGTGTCATATTTGTAAATCCTTCAATCCTATCCCAAGTTGTTCTTAAGGGGGGATGTTAGGATATTCCGACACATAGGATATAGTTAAGTTCAACTTGGTCTAGTATAGAGTTAGGTTAGAGTTAGGTAAAGTGTGTTTCTTTACCGTTGTACATTTTGTAACTTACAATCCGACGGTCATGATATGTAGTGATCCGACGGTTCACTCTCACCTCGGTATTACCGACACTTGATCCGTGGCTTGACACCCGATTGGTCCATGAGTTCTATTTAAAGCGCATGGAGGGTCATTGTTCGGGTAATCCGTGCATGAGAGAAGCTTATGTAAATTTTCATTCTTTGATTAATAAATTGCCTGTAGTACCCACGTTGGGACAGGCCTTGGACTGTTTCCCTCCTTGCACTTTGAGGGTTTTAACCACGTCAAAAATACTGGTGTATTGATTTGAGATCTGGTTGTGAGCGGTGTCCTTTTGGTGTTCTTTCTGAGGAACTTACCCTGTAAATTCCTACAATAAGCAACTGAGTGACAAGAAAATCCTCATGGAGCTGCAAATGATCAAAGAAAATAGGCAAAAGGCAAAGGAAGCTAATGTCAAGTTTAATTCAATTGAAAAAGATATTGAGAATGATATGAAAACTTGGCTTGAGAGGGTCAACATACTCCTTGAGGGGCCGATTGAGAAGGTCAACAGGGACAATAAGATGCTTCGCCACATTGCTTATCATTACTTAACCTGAAAAAAAATTTGTAACATAAGGATCAGGAAACTTAAAGATAGGTTGAGGAAGGCTTTAAAGAGCAAAAAGGAGAAAGATAAGTTGAAGATATTATTTGAAGCCTCACTAGCCCATCAGAGCAACTAATGGTGGTGTCCCATTGCAAATCTGGGCAAGTTTTGATGATTTTTTGTCTTTTCCAAATTTTGAAATTTTGCAAACAGGACATTAGCCGGGAAGTGCAGTGCTGCCCTGGAGTAATTGTTGGAGGAAAGGCTTATATATTTGGATTCAACACAATGAAAGCATTCATCCATGAATTTTTTAGCAATTTTGGAGAAAAACTAGGTCACGAAAGGGTAAAAAAACTTCCAAAAAATGACCTCTCTACCTCTTTTTGTACACAAAGAAGCAGCCTTGGGAGATTTCAGTTTTGAGGGGGCAAATGACCTCCAAATGAAAATTTTCAAGTTGTTCTAGAAACTAGACAGGAAGACCTTTCCATTGAGACATATTGGACTAAATTGGGCTAAGGGGAAGGCCTCCAAAACTGGGTGGAAAGTGGCACTGTGCTTTTGGCTCATGGCACTGTGCTTTTGACCAGTTTGCCAGAAAATCAAATTTTCGCCTACTTTCACTACAAGTTGACTTTCTCTATCTTCATGGATGATTTTATGATTGTAATTAATGACTTGGCATGTAAATGTAATAGTGAAATGATCTCATAGGGTAGATTCATCAGTTTGAGGTGGTTTTGGGGTCAATGAATCAGTTTCTATGCTTATAGGGGCAACTTGTTCCATTACCTATTTTCCTGTTCCCTGTTTGGAAAAGGTTGTAATAGCTCCTTTTCTCTTGGTTTCAAACCCTGATGGCTAGAATAGGTGGTTTCATGTCTATATAATGTATTTTTTCTATCATTAGGAAAGTTTGGACTCTCTTAGATGCTCTGAGCTATATTGTACACCTTTATCAACAGTTTGGCAAGGAAATAAACCAGGATTTGCAGCTCTTTTTATGGGATACTTGTGGTATGGTGTTTTCACATAGTTTCTTCTTATATTATTAGTTTTTCTCATGTTTTATGTGTGCCACAATATAATTCATTGCTTCTAGCTAAATGATGTCAATATAGATAGGTAGAATTCATTGTTTATAGTGCTCTGCCTTGGGAAGCCATTCAGTCTTTTATGTTTTCTACTGTTTGAGAAGGATACATGATCTTTGCATGCCCTCCTCAGCTCCTCACCAGTCTTAGACCTCTCACCTCACTAAATTTCAAGTTCCAAATCACCTACCTACCTCGCCCCATAGAACACCCTGCATCCTGACTTGATTTCCCGGACCCAAAACTGCCTGGCTCCATTTGATCCAGCAACAAAACCAACAAAATCAATCAAAAAACCTTACAGCTACTATACCTATCCTAAAATCCATATCAGATCTAGTCATCTTGACTGAGATTCATAAAGAGAGAGCCCTCTCCCGACCTGGTAGGGCTAGCTACCAAGTTAAGCTTGGTTTGTGGTTAGCCTTCCTTCAGCCTAAGGTTAATCTAGGCTCTAACAGGCACCTCCCTTTCAAACTGGTCCAAGAAAGAATTCACCTTACCTAATCCATCATAAGTAGGCAAATCTCTCATTTCCATTGATATGCATTGCAATGATCTTGTCATCATGTTACAGTTTAACGTGGTTACCTCATGTAACCAGTTCTACCATCGCTCTATCTCCTCATCAAAATCTGATGTACAGGAGCTTTCGCGCTCCCATGAGATCCTTTCATCCGCAGAGGATTTTCCCATTCTTCCTCTTGCACGGTTATTTTGTAGATGGAGTCCAAATCATCGTCACTTTCATAGTCGCGCACTGGCTCTGTAAAGCGCGATCCGTCAGCAGGGTCCAAAGGTATAACTATGCGCATAGACTTCTTCTTAAAAATCATCTTGCACTTCTTCGGATTAATCACCCTGTTCATGTCAGTGGCCCAATCAATTTTTAAGAGCGCAGGGTAGGGATTGTTGTCATCAACAATCTCTATTACTTCAAAGTCTGCTAGGACGCTTGCTCCTTCAATATCCACGGTCATTCCCTACAATCTCCTCATACGTATTACCTTTTGCTGGTTCACCATTCGCAGCTAGATAGGAGACCATTATAGCGTAGGCCTCACCATGCGCTCCCATGTCTACTTTGGCAAAACATTCACATCTGATCGTAAATAAAAAATTACTTGGTCCATCTCATATTCTCCAATCTGTGCCATCAACCTCATTTATCTTCCCATCCTTGTCGCATGCTTTCCAATCTTCTAGACTACACGTGGTTCTCCTGGCATGGTCCCAGCGCATCTGTTAATGAGTTCCTGGAATCCTTTTACAACCTCACTATCATGCAGTAGCTTCATGCATGTTTCTAGGAACATCGTAAGTATAGATTGGTCCATTTCTGGCTCTAATCTATCTTTGCTTCCTGAAGTGGAGGCATCAGCGAAGCTCTTCTTAGCTTCCATGAAGGTTTCCTTAGCATGCTCCAAATCAAACTCTGCTTCTTTTGTCGGATCCTTGCGAACCCAAGTACTATCTTTGGGTTGCTTTGTTGTATCATCTCCCATCATAATTCCGCTTCGGAGCACAATGTTGACATTTGGGTGTTCCTCGCGTGGCTCAGACCTCATCATCTGTAGGTTCTGAGTCGGGGGGGTGCTACTGCTCTCTTCCCACAGATCCTAGCTATCAGCGTAGGACAATCCTCCATCTCATGATCAAACAAGGTACAATACAGACATGATGGACACGTTGGATTCGTAAAATCATGGGCATAATGTCCTCGCCCTCCGCAATTGTAGCATATCAGCTTTCTGTGACCTCTTCCATGTCCTCTTCCACCTCGGCCTCATTTGCGCCCTTGAAATCTAGTTCATGCCGCTCCTACGTTCTGGTCAAGGGGCCATGATTCGACCTGAAGTTTGTAGGTGGGAGTTCTATCCATCATCAGCTCATAGCTTCTACAAGTGCACTCATCGTGTCCCACCGATCTACAAAATTTATAGAACAACTGTTGCAAATTATGTGTCTACTTCTGTAACAAATGGCAGTTGTCTGTAGCATGCTTTCCTCCTATTTGACAAATTGCGCACCACAAAGTAGGTGCCGCACTAGGTGTTGCTTGTGCCTTTGGTCTTAATGGCATTGGTCCTCCTCTCGCAAGGTAATTCGTGAACACCGGGCAGTGGTCCTTGTCATGACCCTCACCCTTGCATTTTATGCACCATACTTCTTCGTGCATTTCCCGGTGAGCTGTCATGTCCTGTTCCAAACTCTGCATCTCAAGGCATATGTTTTTCAACTGCACATTGATCTGCTGAACTCCCAAGCTAGGATCCTGTATCGGGGTTTCATGTAGCCTCATCACGATCTCCAAGGCATCTGCCTGATTTTTTAACCTCTGTTGCAACAGTCTGTTCCTCAAATGTGGCGTTAGAGATGCTACAAACCATTCGTGGTGTTGTCCATCCGTCAAAGTCATACTAGCTTCACGAATTGTACACTTCAATCTCTGATCCAACTCCCAAGGAGTTTCGCTTGGTAGCATTGTGATCTCTTTTAATCTAATGATCGATTGCGCTTCTGACTTCATCCTTATAAATTCTCTGTTTAGCACAATTTGGATATCTTTGATCCCCACATTTGGATTTTCATTAGAATGCTTAATATAGCAGGTTAGTGAATGATCCTACAGAGTGCTGACCAGTGTCACTTTCTTTATATTATCATCTGTAACTCCCTGTGCTTCCCATATGGCCCTTATCACGAACCAAAACTGGTTCGAATCTTCATTTCCTACTCCCTTGAACAAAGAAAATTTGATCATGCTTGCCATATTGACTCGCGGTGGTGGCGGAGGTGGTATGGGTGAAGATGGGGGTGAAGGCGGTGAAGTTGGTGGTGGTGTGGGTGGGGGTGGTATGTGTGAAATCCTCTACCTTAACAAATTTATTCCACTTTGCAATGAGACCTTCGCGAGCTCTTCCTCATCCCTTCGGGGATGTGAAATCAAAGGACTATTCTTTGGTCCCTCACTTCCTTTGTTTCTGTAGGTTTTTCCACTTCGCGTAGCTCTGGACATTAAGGTAATTGCATAACCCTATTTTCACACAATAACATTTTAATCCAAGTATTCAAAGACTTTACGTACTTATCTCGCAGTCCTTTTAGAAAGCATCGCTCTATCTCACTATAGCTAACTGAAGTATCTACTACGAACTCAGTAATGAATCCTCGTATTATCTGATTGAGCCAGTGATCAATAGCATGTGCGATCTTATCCTCCGATGCTTCCAATCTATGCACCAACTTTGGGGTCCACATAATAGGATTGTTGAGTTTCCACCTTCCTTGACTATCTGCTAGTTTCATGATCCACTCGTATAGTTCAGTAGGGAAATATGCGAAGAAAATTTCATGGATCTCTGTGTACAAGTAGCAGTCTAACCACTCTTATTTTGTTAGTCGTAGATTCTTGTTCTCCTGCACCGCAAACTCGTGAATTCTCCTATCCAACCAACCTTCAATTTCCTTCTTATTTGGATTCCAATGATATGACATCAGAAATCTCTATGCAAATTTATGTCCCAACAATGGAACCATTTGTTAGCTTGAGGGGACCTAACCCAGGTTCAGAGCTATTTAGCTGAAAAAATCCTTGTACTACTAGCCCTTTCGGAAACAGCCCGTAGAGCATGGACTGAGGTCTCACGCAAAGCAGTATGGGGGGATGTTGGAACCAAGTTTCCACACCCTTGAGATGTCTGAGGGATCGATCTAGTCCAATTGTGAATACCTTCATGTAGGTCACTTAGCACACTTTCTAGACCTGTGAGGCCTTCATGCTCTGTTATACTCACCTTCGCGTAGCCCTAACCAGGGGCTGAGGTGCTTTCACGCTGCTAAGGTAATGATCTGTGCTCTTTTCCTAAGCTACACTGCGGATCTTACTTATCTTGTTATAGCTATTAGTTAACTTTTCATAAACAGAGGCTTATCTTATATTTTCTTATTCAACACATTCATATAGGTTCATGTAGCAAATAAATGGTAAACTTGCAATTCATACCCAATATTATTCAATGCATAAAATAGGAAAAAGACACAGAAAAAATGTACAACTTATCTTTATTAATGCTTCAATCAGTTATAGACTCAACCTGCCCTGCGCACTCAGCTGCAAGGGTCCGCGCACTCAGGTGCGGACTACTAGGCCTCTACGCACTCAGTTGTAGAGCCTTCTCCTACACTACTACATAAAGACATGACTCGATGCTTCAACTAAGACCCAATGCTTCATATTCTCTTAGATTGTTCGATCTTCGATTTCTCTTTACAATTAGAGCCTCGCTCTATTTATACAATCCCATTGTCCATGGACAATGGGTAGAACTCTCAAGCCGACATTACATTACAAATGTAAGGGCAGACAACCCTATCACTCTATTACAACTTTGCACTCCTCGCCCACAAATCGTGGAGTCTTTACATTGGACTTAGTCAAAACTTGGGCTTTAAGCCCCAAAACTTGCCTTGGGGGATCCCTCGCCCAACACGACGCTTAAAAGACAATGCAAAAATTGAAACATTACTTCTACTAGTTAAAAAAAACTAAAATGTCAACATTCTTTTAGTAAAATGTACAAAACAACAATCACACAATCCAAGGAAGCAAAAGCGACAAAAAAAGTAGCGAAAGACTTCAAAAGCAAAACCTACCTAGAAAATATGTGTCGATTGTGTCGAAGGTTCCTAGATGCCATGGGAAGGTGAAAGCTCCAGGACCAAATGTGTAGAATGAGCTTCGGGTGTCATTTAAATAGATTTGGTAGATTTAGTTTTTATGACATGCATGACAAAAATTTAGGAAAAAGTGATAAGTGGCAAGAAGTTTCTAAAATCAACTTGAGTGTAGCTCCTAGTGCTAGAAATAGATTGCTATTTTTTAGGGATTCTTTTTTTTTCTTTTTATTTTTCAGAAAGGTTGCCATGCATGCATTGAGAAATCACAGAGTTTTGGAGGGAACTAGGAAACTTGCTAGCACATGCATCGGGTAGCAGTTGACGGAATGCTTTTGTGCAATTCCTGGAATGAGTGGCTTTTGTTTCCTCTCATGCTCTGCGCAATTTCCCAGTTGAAGATAATATTTCAGCTGGGTGTATGAAATTTCTTAGCCAAAGGTGACTCTAGGGATGCTCTATGCAATTTTGGAGAGAAAGGCAGAATGTCAGGCTGCTCTGTGCAATTCTGGAGAGCAAAGTAGGATGTCAGGCTACTTTGTGCAATTCCTGAGAGAAAGGAACATTTCCCTTTAGGACTATGCAGTTTTCCAAGACAACGCAAGAACCAGATGTAAACTAAGTCATCATTTAGCATGTAGTTAGTTAGGAAAGAAATTAAGTGAGCATAAGAGGTAAAGTGAAAGATAAAATTGAATGAAACACAAGTACCTGAGTAGTGCAAGACAATCTACTAAGATTTTGAGGAGGGAGGCTCCAAACCAAGATGAAGTAAAAAATTTGGAGGGTGGTTGTAGATACTACAACATTTTCAATGCACTCGTAGAACTCCAACTCTATATATGGAGCTTGTTTCATGTAAAGCGAGTCTAACCCCTTTAGAAGTATTGCTCAATTATTTTCTCGTCATGGATTCTACATTAGTTTGAGTTAAAAATATTGTCCCTGTGATTCTCTTGATTTGTTACCACACATACCAAGCCAAGTCAATTGAGTTGTTTTCATTGGAGAATAGGGGTATATTGATGCACAAGTAATAAAATTGTTAGAGTTTTAGTTTCATCTCTAGTGTTGCCCAGCTGCAAGCAGTCTTGGACAGAATCCCAACGGAGTCACAAAGGAACACAAGTATCACTCTGCTACCATCAAGTTTGGTCAGTACCCTGGCGGAGTTACTTTCATCACCTCCCTGTGCAGGAAGCCTTTCTCTTCTTTGACCTTTATTTTATTTATTTATTTATTTTTCATTTTTTCATTTTCAGATAACTGTGCATAGGGACTTATTTATTTTTCATGAGGTGGAAGAGGGATCCCAACTTATTGAGAGCAGAATAAGTTGTCCCTTCAGAGAATTATGTTATATATACCTCTGACATACTTTTATGTTTTTCCCCCTCGCCTTACTCTACTTGACTGAGCTGACAAGAGTTAACCAAATATATAAAAATTTATTATAGTAGGCAGTACTAGTTAAAAGTGCAAGCATTTAATTTTCACCAAGACTCACTCTAAATAGAACATATTTTCCATCAGGGTATCATCGACTAAAGACAACAAGCTCTAAATAAAGAGGGAGGACAACAAATAGCCAATTGTTGATAGTTGTACAAATCCTCTCATACTTCACCTTACTTGTCTCAAGAGCCAAACATGGCTTCATGTGAAGCTAAACCTACCGGTGCATATAAAGCAAACCAAACAAAAAATCAAAGGATAGGAGTAAACAAAAGAAAAGCATGAAAGTGAAGAAAACCTGCAAGAAAAGAAAACAAGAAAAAAAACACTACTCCTACTCCTAAACTGAACATTGCATGGGCCTACTCATGTGAAGTGATATTTGCAATAAAGCCATTGGCGCATTCGTTGACCCATGTTGGTGAAGGCATAGTGGACCATAAAGGTATTCAAGTAAAACAGTGCACCAAGAAGATAAGACAATGAAGACCAATGCGGCCCAAGTTTAAAATCGTCCACATAGAAGAAAAGAGTAAAAGCGCAAGATAAACACTCTACGGACGTACCATGGTGTTGCAACACACTATGCGTAAACGATGAGAATGTACATTCTTTTGACTGTGAGAAACGAGAAAACATGAAAAGGGAAGACAAATTTCACTTAGTAAGAGTGCTCGTTGTGTATGTTTCCTCCAATGCATGAGTGATGGGATCATGTGATTGTGGTGGAGGAAGTGAAATATGTGGATGATATTGATATTTAATGCAAAGAGAAGAGTGATGAGTAGCCTTGGTTTCTTCAACCTATTCCTCATTGGAAGTGGAACGACCTCAAGACAACGAGGACCTGACATAACCATCAACTGAGGTTGAATTTCCTCAATAGCTTGAGTGGTTTCCACTTCATCAACCGGTAGATCACCAAATACCAGTGGTCTAGGAAGATCAAAAGCGAATGAATCAGCATCATGATCGAATGGAGTAAAGAGATCACAACATCCATGATCAGAAAATTTGAGATGTTCATCGACATCCTCATGATCTGATGAATCATACAGAGGGGTTGATGAGAAAGAATAATGTTCACCCTTTGAGTTTCCAAAAATAAAATATGATAGATTGGGTGGATTCAGAAAGAAAGATGTGTCCTCCGCAATCAAATGACAAACTAACATCTGGTGTGTTCTATGAATGATCAAAAGTAAAAACATATGAGGATGGATTTTCACGACACAAATTAGAAATCGCAGAATCACAAAAGATGTTAGGAAACAGCAGATGAGGTGTGGATCGAAGGAGGTCATCCTTCACCGTAGGTTATTCTTCAAATTCCTAAGCATACTCATCACAAATGACAGCATAGGTTGGATTTTCAACAAAAACTCCATCAACAACTTGATCCTCGTGAACAACAAATGTGGAATCTGGAATGGGAGAACACGACATAGTACAATCAGAAGGATCAAGAAAATGAGAGGAAGGAGGTTGACATAACAAGTTCATGTGACAACCAACATGATTTCAAGAAAAATCTATGCAGATATCTAGAGAAGGTGGGGTGGCAATATGTGACAGTTCAATAGATGGGTTCACAAGTTCTCCCACCTTGCACTATGGAGCTAGAGTTGTTTGTTGAGAAGTAAGTGGAGGATTACTTGTAATAACAACCTTTTCCATCTTGGGTTTGGTATCTTTAACACCTAGGTATGATAGGAGGAGTTCAAATGATTATAACACATGGGCATTTTAAGATATGTGAAGAAGATACTTAAATCTTTCATTGTGAAATTTCTAATCAATGTCATCTTCTGGGATTTGAAAAGTTAGATTTTGGAAGTGCTACCAAAATTGAAAAAGGGATTCATGAGTTGTTTTCCATAATTCTAGAAAAAAAAAATTGAGTCCTTTATGATCATAATAATAGCAAGAATAGGCAAACTCTTTGATCATTTGATCATAAGAGCGAATGGAGGCTGCATGCAATGTGACACATCATTCCAGTGCTTGCCCTCTAAGTGTGAATATGAATAGCGAGTAGGCAATGTCATCCTCGAGGACTTCATTCCTTTTTTTGAAACCCATGAAGGCATCTCCTAACTAAGTAGAGATACATCACCTTCACCATCATACGTGACAAGTCATTAAGGAGATCATCTGACACTTAAAAATCACGTCCATCAGATAGACATGTCAGAGGATTGACTCTAATGTAAGTCATGAAGGATGTGTAGTGATTCAAAATAGAATTTGAAGACTCATCTTGTCATCTGTCCCTCATTCTAGCACAGACAATGTTTACGGTGCTGGACCTGCCAACATTTCAAGGGATCTCCCCAGTAAGAAGTCCCAACTAGACCTCAGAATAGTTGGAGTAGGAGTCCCAACAGTGCATATTAAGGCAATGCCTTGACAACGATAGTGTGGATAAGTAAGTATGATAACTTTGTCAGAAGCAAGTGTGTGACCTTGCAGTGAGTCAAGTGAGATGCATGGGGGTTCTAACACACGAAAAGGAAAAAGAATGTGTCCCTTAGAAGCATGTAATAGTATGCAGCTTGAAAAGAATACATGACCTGAATGCCATCACATGCTGGAAAGCATAATAGTCCACAATCCAAAGTGACGGGTTAAACCAACAACAAGTCAAAAACAAGATTCATAATATTGCATATAAAATAGTTCATACACAAATGCGTAATTTAAATAACATACATTGCTAAAGCAACTAGAATAGTCCAACCACAATAACAACACTTGCATGAAAACGTGTTGGCTCTGTTATATATTATTAAGTGAAAGTTCCATCCATACGTACAACATTGAAAAACACTAGCCCCAATAGTGGAACATTAAAGTCAACACCTCTTGCTCCTCCAAAGAGATGTAGTCACTCTACAATGTGGAGAATCCAAGGCTCATCACAATATTCTCCAACCCTTCTCTAAGAAATTCCTAGCCAAAATCCTACCTCCCAGAAGCCCTTAATATGGGTTATGAGGTTCTATATATAGAAAAGGGTGGGGTGACCCTTGACATCCCCCTTTGATTCTTGGACTACCCTCATGACTCTACACATTACAACAGTGACTATTCACATTCCACTAATGACACTTCGAATTTCACTTAAAAAATATTTACAATAATACAATTTCCACATATACCCATGTGGGAAAAAAATAGGCTTGAGTCAGCCTTACAAGACAAGCAACATCACTTTGCGTCTTGGGGAATACCAACTCGGTAACCTCCTTGCGATGGTATTTAGTGATGAACTGATAACAAGCTTGGTACTACGCTAATGTGTCCCCATACTGTTTGGTGGCATCTTTGTCGAAGCAAACTCTTGCCTCCATGGATTCCGAGTATATGGTTCTGAAACCTCTGTCTAGCTCATCCTAAAGCATGTGCAACACTGTCCTAAGTGTGGATGTACCACTGTTGTACCTTTGCATGTTCTCTGCGGGAAGCTACAAGTCATCGTTGGTAGTTTCATGGATCAACTACTCTATGTACTTTTCAACATCCAGCATGACTTGGTTCCTCCTCATGGCCTGGGTGAGGGTTCCGATGGAAGGGATCTTGTGCGTTCACACCATGAAATCCAAACTTCTGAACAACCATTAATAGGAAGCCTCAATGCGAGTGATGACCGGAGGGAGTTGGTCACAACTCCAAATCAAGATCTGATTTTGTGCTTTGTCTAGATCAACCTCATGGTTCATCCTCTTGTGTAATTAAATTAGGTCTTTGATGTACCTCATTGTCCATTCTTGCATGTGCGTAATAGAAGTGTGAATACCTTTGAGTGTTTGGGTTGTCTATGTGTAATATTGTTGAAAGCTATATAGCTAGACAACCGATTTTTTCACGATGACAAATCTGCTATACATTGTTTGCATAGTGGCCTGCAAAGTTGATATCTCTATCACTATTATGTTCTTCTTCTTTTTCATGGAAGATCCTACAGAGTGCTATGTTCTTTTCCTAGCTTCTTGCAAGTCCTTCGTCGGTTGATCATTCTCTACTATCAAGAACATGACTATTGAACTCGTGGCTTTTGCATAAGCCTGAGAAGGCTCGGCCATGGTAATTGTATGTATTCTAACATCTTGTACAATAAAAATTTATTCTATTTGTGTAGGTAATGTATGATCATCCTGGAGTTTCCTTCTTCATTCCAGTACAACCTCTGTTATGACTCGTCAAATGCCAGATTGTACACATCTATCTATGGATCATCATCTAGGAGAATAACGTCTCCTTTCTTGCTCAAGATTGGCTGTCATTCTAGAGGTGGTGGAGACTATAATGTGACCTCATATGCTCTCAAAATGAGATCAGTGTCTTGTTCCTATAACCCCTATTCCATTTCCATGTATGTTGCTTGAACCAACTACTCAAACAATTGTGCAAGTTCTCGAACCTGCACATGTTCACCCTCTTCTTCATCTTCTAGTTTCCCTATTGTCTCGACCTTTCTCTTCGTAGTTTTCTCTATGAGTGCACCTTTACCTTCTTCCCATTCCTTTTTCTTCCTTTCTTCCCTTTCTCTCCTCCTAAGCTCCTGTTATTCTTTCAACTTCTTCTCTATCTCCTACAATCTCATTTCCATCTCTTCAAACCTTTGCTTCTCTCTTCTCTTCCATTCTACTCTCCTTTCATGTTGTCGACTCTTTTCATCTATCTCCAAAGCTACTCTCTCAACAAGTGGATCTTCTTTGAACTTGTAGCTTTTCTCATCCTTTGCAATATTGGAAATCTTCCTATGGCCTTTTCCTTGCACCGGTTTTGTGCTCACTACTGTCATTGTTGTTGCTTCCTCTAGTGCTACTTCCTACAGTGCTGCTTTTTATTCTACAGCCATGATGACTAGTTCATTGAGCTTAAAGGAGTTATAGAAATACCTCCAAGGATCTTCCTCTGTCCAATGACATCAACATGGATCCATGGGTACTACACCTTCGCATAGTGGTTCTTACATATCTAGTGGGGATCATATGTATTGAAACTCTTGGTGCTGAACCCAAACTTCTTCAAGTCTTTGGCCTCGACATCTACATCTTTCAAGGTACAGATCTCATGCACCCAAATCCACAAAGGAATAGTAGGCCATGGTGCCTTCTTCCTCCTATGCATTCCTTCTCGTAACCATGTGGAGATGTGGTATGCAACCTCTTGCATGATTAGCTTGTCCGTGACAAACTTCAGTAGCTCATGCAGAGTCTTCTCTATGCCAAACATCCTAATGATGGTGTCACTAGGTGAGACAGACCAATATTTAATGTTTAGAAATGTCTGCATCACTTCTTGGGACATGTAAGGTGCATCCTATTCAAAAATCATCTTGTATAGTGGGGTGATTGTTACACAACATTTTGTCACTATCCCTGTACTCCCCATTCCTTGATCTTGGAGGACCTCTATAGTGAACCTCACATGCTTTGCCTTCATGGAGAAACTCCCACTATGTCCCTCAACATGAACATATCTTTTCCCTTTTGCACCATTTTCCCTTAAACTTCTATTTCGCTTAGTTTACAAGACCAGTCCTAATGGCCTTTGTCTCCCCTACACCGATGTGCAGAGATTAGCACTATTCCCCACGCCGGCTGGCGTGAATGAGTTGTGTTCCGGTTGCGTCAGTCCTGTTATGGAAAGTTTTTTAAATTAGAGTCGAAGCTTCCAGATCTAGAAGCTTCGTTACATAAGACTGGCAAATGGTTTGGCCAGATGGGGTCAAGGATGACAGTTTTTGCTCCTTTCCCCTATAATGATGGAACTACCTCAAGGGATAAGTCCTTCTCCCATGAGAAGAGTATCCATCTCCCATCGATATTTCCTATATAAAGCTCCCTTCTTCCCAAGCACAAGCTAGTTAGAGTGTTGGCTAAGTGTGAGTATACTATTTTGATTAGAGAAGCAAGCTATTACTAGTTGTAGCCATCTAGTTGTGTGAGGGAGAAGTGTGTTTGGTTTGGAGTGAAGCCTAAAGGGAAGAGCCTTTAAACTATTGTTGTTTGATGCCATCATGGAGTGCTACCAGAAGTGTGTGGGAACCTGGTCTTGTCAGAGGAAGACTGTGACGTCAACATCAATGGTTGTAATCTCTCTTTGATATTAATATATGCAACTATCGATTGATTTCCTACATGTTTTGTAATATTACATATTCATGTCTTATTGCTTCTTGACTCATTAAGTAGGTTGAATTACAATTTGTCTATTACTATGTTTGTGTGTTGTTCTTGTTTACATGTTTCAGGAGCTTGAAGAAGGAAGCGAGAGATTGCTGGAGCGAGCAAGTGAGGACATCATCAAGCAGGATAAGTGACCAAGAGGTAGGCCCTATTGATTGATTCTAACCTAAGGAAATATTCCATAGAATGTATCTATTATGGCTAGACCCGTTATTGAGCAAGAGGAATTCGTTCATGTCCACACTTACAATTTTACTTCACCACAAATTGGTGACGCCACTCGGGAAATCCCATATTTTGTTTGTTTTGGATTTCATGATTTCATGAAAACTTTGATAGTTTCATGTTTTCCCTTTGGTTCTATTTCTTTTCTCATGCTTATTGGCCTGAGTCTAAAATTCATAGTAGCATATCTAGTCTCTATTTTGAATTTTTTTAAATTTTTCCTTAGTTGCCTCGGCCTGCACGAATTGCGGAGGAATAGTCACTCTGACCAGCCTCTGGTGCTTGTTTTCAGTTAAGAAGTCACGCCGATGCCTGTAAGTGAAGATTAGGGCTCGACCCCAATCTTGGCCAGTGTGTTCTGCTCTTAGGTGTTAGAAATAATACTGAGAGGGGGGTGAATCAGTATTATCAGATCTATAATTTTATTTCCCAAACATATTTATATACAGTACTTCAGTGAAGTGAACTAGCATGTACACGTGACTGTACTTAAAGCAACTAGCATATATGCAAAGAACTTTTGATTTAGACAATTTATCATGTATTGAGCTTAAAGCAGTATATCAGAGATTTATTAGACAGTGCACTAAAAGTATAATAAATCATCACACATAAGAAACACACATGAACATCAAGATATAAGGTGGAAACCCAATGTGGGTAAAACCCACCTAATGGTATCGTCTTTGTCTTCTTTTTAATAATAAGAAAATATTTTTACAATATTGTACTAGTGCAGACTCATATCATTATGTAGGAACCCACCTACAAAAGGCTACAACCTTCTCTCATTCTCTAGCTACTACTAGAAGGGAGCTACAACTCCCTAGCTCCTGTACTAGCTAATATGTTTACTAGTACATAGGTGTCAACCTACAAAAAACTCCACTCTTCCACTAGATACCTCGTTTCATGAATTTTTAGACTAGATACTCCTAGAATGACACCATAATCTAAAGGCCACGTTTCACCAATTTTCATACTTGACCCATCAACAACATTGAAACTCGGAAAATCATAACTGCAATACAATCATCAAATACACCTGCATCAACCAATCACTGAGACTCAATCATCACTTTTTGAAAACCACAACTGAATCAATCGATCACTTGAAAATCCATCATCACTTTAGTAAATCGCAATCAATCAATATGATCATTCAGAACGCTGTCACCAGACTACAGTCACCAGATCCCAAAGCAGAACCTAGAACTTTGCAACAGCAAATGAAAACAACTAAAACATACTTTATAAGGTATATGCTACTTCCATGTGTCGAATGAGCGTGTATATGCACTTTTACCAAAAGGAACCAGTGTACATATCTGAAAATTCAAATTTATGATGTATACACCACTTCGATATGCTAAACCAGCATGTATATGCTCTTTTAGTAAAGTGAACCTGCCTACAGATCTATAAATGCTAACTTAAAACATCACAGCTATTCCATATCTGTATCTCTAGCATACCATAAACCAAAGTTCTGAGTTCCTTGAAAATATTTGAAAATTCTTTTGACTATCTGAAGGTGTGATTCCTTTGGATTTTCTTGGAATCTTCCAACTATTCCTACTGCATGCATGATGTTAGGTCGGATACCTGTTAGATAAAGTAGACTGCCAATCATGTATCTGTAAGCTGGTTGATGTACTGCTGTTGATTCATCATTTGAGCTTAGACTGCATCCTATTACCATTGGGGTACATACAGGTTTAGATTCTTCCATGCTGTACCTTTTCAAGATCTATTTACGATATTTGGTTTGTGAAAGAAAAATACCATCTTTATTTTGTTGAACTTGTAGACCAAGAAAATAGGTAAGTTCACCAAGCAAGGACATTTCAAATTCTTACTGCATTACTGAAGAAAAATTCTGACTCATGGATTCTTCATTGCTACCAAAAATGATATCATCAAAATAAACAACAATAATTAGCAATTTATTAGTTTCAATATTTGTATATAGATTTCTATTTGCTGAACCTTTTGTAAAACCCTATTGGTGTAGATATTTGTCAAGGTGGTAATACCAGGCCCTTGGAGCCTGTTTCAGACCACAGAGAGCCTTTTTTAGTTTGCATACAAGTTTTTCATCATTTCCAAGAATGAATCCTTCTAGTTGTTCAATATAAACTTCTTCTTCTAAATCTCCATTAAGGAAGGCAGATTTTACATCCATTTGCTCTACTTTGAATTTCTGAAAGCTAGAAAGAGAAAGAAACATCCTTATGGCTTCAGCTCCAGCAACAGTCGCAAAAGTTTCTTCAAAATCTATCCCTTCTTGTTGAGCATACCCTTTACAAACAAGTCTGGCCTTGTTTCTAATGACTTCTCCATTTTCATTCAGCGTGTTTTTGAATATCCATTTAGTTGCTATAATATTTTTATCATGAGGTCTAGGAACTAATTCCCAAGTATTATTCATTTCAATTTTCTAAAGTTCTTCATTCATGGCCTAGACCTAACATTCATCTTTGCATGCTTCATTTACATTTTGAGGTTCGGTGGAGGATAGTAATGCTAGATAGATTGAGGTTTCTGTAATAATTCTTCTTGTCTGTACACCAACCTCTTTTTCCCATAAAATTTTAGTTTCTGGATGATTTTTGTGAACGTACCTGGACGTAGTCTGTTCTTATACCGTTATCTCTTCTTCTAGTGCTTCATTGGTTTCTTCTTCAATATCATTGTGATTTGATGTGGAAAAATAATCCCCATATTCTTCATTGTTATAATCTTCTATTTTTATCTGTTTTGGATTTTTGCATGCTTCATTAACTACAACATCAATACTTTCAACAATTTTCCCAAGTCTTTTATTATAACATTTATATCCTTTACTTTGGGAAGAGTAACCAAGAAGAATACCTTCATCTGCTCTGGGCTCAAAATTACCAAGCTTTTCATTAGTCCTTTTGATATAACATTTTCTTCCAAAAACTTTAAAATATTTTACAGTAGGAGTCTTACCATACCAAAGTTCATGTGGATTTTGAGTGCTATTTACCCAAACATTTTCCTGGTTGACAATAGTTACGACGGCGAATGCAGCTTCACCCTAGAAGGTTGCAGGAGTTCTAGATTCATCTAGCATAGCTCGAGCAATATGTTGAATAGTTCTGTTCATTCTTTCTACCACTCCATTTTGCTGAGGAGTCCTTGTGGTGGAGAATTTCCTTTTTATTCCATGTTGTTCACAAAAGTCAAATAATTCACCCGAGGTAAATTCCCCTCCTCAATTATATCTGAGGCATTTGATTTTTCGATATGATTCATTTTCCACCAAATCTTTGAGGGCTTGGAACTTTTCAAATGCTTCATCTTTATGCTTTAGAAGACCTATCCAACACATTCTAGAAAAATCATGAATGAACAAAATAAATTATTCTTCTCCACGAGGTGACTTTTTCCTTGATGGTCCACATAAATTAGTATGGACAAGTTCAAGAGGCTTACTAGCTGACCCTTCTTTTTCAATGAAGAGAGCTCTGGTTTGCATACAGATTTGACATGGTTTGCATATTGTATTTTCATGGATGTTGATATCTGGAAGATCACGAACAACCTTGAATTTGCATTCTTTTATTATTTGAGAAAAGCTTAGATGTCCCTGTTGTTGGGAAAAGTATCCAATACGAAATGACCCTATCCCACTCTAAGGGTGATAGTACCTCAGCAACAATCAAAGCAAAGCTATTTGAGATTACTTCTTTATGAGATGTAAGAGAGGGGAGGAAGGGATCCACTAACCGATGTCTTCCGCTAATGATTGATCCAATCTTCTCTCTTTGCTGCTTGCTCCCAGCTCCTTGCTCTTTCACTGGCCCAGCTACACCAAGATCCTGCAAAATCACAAGAGAGGGAAACTACAAGAAGCATACATTCATAATTGATTCAAGGATTAGAATAAATCAAATATACAAGTATAACAATACACCATTGAGACACATGCATATAGAAGAACCTCAAATGCTTTATTAATGGAAGAAGTAAAGTTCAGGAAGTGATACAACCATAAAAGGCCCAATCCAGCATCACCTCCCAGCAGAAAGAAATCTCCTCTTCACCTCCTTCAAGAAAATCACCCAATAGTTCTATACTTAAACCAACAACACTTCCTTACATTCACAAGATTCCAGCCTCCTTAGACCTCATGAGAGAGATCTATATATAGGATATTTGGAGAGAGGATGAGTCAGCTTGAGCTTGGCATGGAGCTGACTAGTGTCCTCTCCCACTTCAGTTATTCTTCAGTTCTTGAGTCCACTTGGAGGTTCTTTCTTCCACTTGGAGATTTAGACCCTCTTACTCATCACTAGGCGAATTCTCTTATCCAAGTGTCATTTTGGAAGCTTCCTGGGCATTGACACCTTGAGGAATGACTGTGCCACTTGGCCAAACTCGCCCAGCGCAGGTAGCCTTCTTTACAGTTGACATTCAGCGCAGGTACAGAGTGGAGCAGTTGACATTCAGCGCAGATGCTCAGTGGAGCAGTTGACATGATCCAGAATTAGCTTGTTTTTGAGTGTTTTCAGGTGGAGAACTGATATTCAGTGCTGTGGTTTGCTGACCTTGTTCCTCTAGGGGTAGGAACAACATGTTTAGGGACTTTGGATCCCTTAGATTATTGAAATTTCATGCTTCATGCTGTTAGGCACACAAATGTCTATAACAGTTGCCCCCTAAAGTATGAGGTCGTTTATCAGGTGAAATACTTTATCAGGAGGATCCGAAGTTCATTCAATCGCTGAGAGGTGACCTGTAATAAAATACAATACAATACATTATTTTTCATTCTGCTTTCATGATCTAGCTGAGGCGGGCATTCCCATGCTCAGGTTTATAAATTCATTTTGGTACATAGAACAGACGATCGTCTGATGGTAGACTGATAATTCTCTGCTGAAATTATCATCCTTTGAGTAGGATGATCATCTGCTGTAATGATGTACATATCAAATGTCTTTATATTTCCTGAATATATATCGCTGCCCGGATGGATGAAACTAGATCCGGGGTCTTCAAACTCGTTCGATCTTCACTCTAAGTACAAATCGATCCATGTGAGAATTGCGTTGAAGTCGAACATGGAAAGACATCGCTTGATTACCGGTCAATGATGTAAACCGTTAACAAGCGCGAGAGGAATCACCGATAATGATAATGACCCTCAAGGTACTGCAGTACAATTCACGTGGTGTGAATAAAGGACTTGGCGTCGAACACCACGCAAAATCTTTTGGTCGAAGGTCATTGATGTATACCTGTCGCCGGAAGTGAGAAACTTGCCATTGAGGCATGCAAGCTTCAAAGTACTGAGGGGGGTGTTCCTAGATCAACTTCTTGGATAATGAGCTGAAGTCGACAAGAAGCGATCCGTCAAAGGAGGGCCTTAATGAATCCCACATCAGTGACACGGAACAGAGCTAATGATTTTAGTGGAGGTGAAAACAATCTGTGAAATATGATTCAGGGTGGCGATCATGGGTGGATGAAGGATAATGTATGGCAGTGGATGGGACACGGTTGACTCTTTCTGAACAACATCTCTTGAACATATAACGACACTGATGCGATGGATCGGTAGCATTACCCCAAATGTGGATGGTTTGGCGAAGACCATGGTGATGAGACCTGTGAATGAAACAACCCAACCCGATGTGATACGGAGAAAAAGTGTCATGTTCAAGAGCGACTTGCTACCATTAAAGCTTTGAGGTTCTCCCAATTTTTCCCCAGTCATTTCTGACCAGTACCTCTTTATTTTTTTCAAGCTTGAGGAGGATAACATATGCTTGTTCTATAACCTGCCCTTCAGGCAAGCCCATCGCTATGTTTTAACGAGCCTAGCGATAGGGAAACTCGTTCTCGTCTAAAGACAAGTTTGTCGCTATTTAATCATTTTAACGAGTCTAACGACAAGGAAAACTCGGTCCTTTTCATTTTTAGAGAGTCTGAAAAGGTACAGAAAGTTAACTCCAAAATTCCTTTTTCGTCATCTAATCCCTTAAGTCCGAAAAAGTATAAAACAATACAGAAGGGATGAGTTTTCGATAACTTTAACGAGCCGAATAAAACAAGCGCTCGACCTTTTTGTGTCATAATCCCTCAGGTCCAAAAAGATTAAAATCTAGAGGAGGGATAGCTCTTCCGGTCCTTTTAACGAGCTGGAAGGCCAAAACTCGGCAAACTTTTCATATTTTACGAGTCAGTTGAAAAGAGCTCAAAGAAGACTCGTCTTTTGAGGAACAAGTGATAAACAGGGATAGCAGCAGATTCCAGGTACAGGTTGGAATTTTCCAATCACGGTAGTGTCACAAGGATGGCTAGGTGAAATCACTCTTCGCAGCTGTTCCTCAAAATGGGTAAACAATCATATGGGGGTGAACGATCGGCCAAATGGAATGGAGGTGGCAGGTGCAAACACGACCAAGACTTTTTATGGCTAATAAATTTACGATCACAGTGGTTATTTACGGGAATAGGTTCATTTTTTAATGAGCTTAAACTCTGGAGGAAACTCTTGCTCAATCGTATGTTTATTTTTTAACGAGCATGAACTATGTGCTAAAACTGCTCGGATCTCGCTTTTCTATTTTTTAACGAGCATAAATTCCGCGGTAAAACTGCTCGATTATATGGTCAAATTTTGATTTTTTACCATTACTAGCTTTTCTCTTTTCAAGGATAGTACTGCATTTTCAATTGCTGCAACAAACTTTGTTAGAAATGAATAATATTTGCATGAAAATGAGATTATAACCCTAATATTTCACTTTGAACTACGTAAAAAGCTATTTAAAAGGTGTTTTTACCTCTCATTTACCATTTCATTTGCATTTGGTTTGTTGGAGCTCTGGAGGTGCCTCTTCCCCCTTGATTTTCATCAGCTGATTCCGGGAGATTCTGCGGACGATTTTCGGCGCCGTCTAGACCAGGTAGGAGCTAAACCCTAGCTCTTTCTTTTCATGGTTTCCTTTTCCAGTTTCATGCCTGTTTTTCAGTCTTTCTGAGCCCCTGGGGTTTTGCCAGGGCGCCCTAGCTTCAGCGCAGGTTCCCCATTCGAAACCTGCGCTGAATGTCAAGCTGCCTTAAGGCAGCCTGACCCTCAGCGCAGGTGGGAGACTCTCTGCCTGCGCTGGGCTCAGAAAAATTGAGTTTCAACTCATTTTTTGATGAATTTTCGCCAGTTTTTCATCAAAATCAGGAACTTACTCCTTCTCTTGTTTTCTTTGCAGGGAACTTTGAACAAAATGTCCCTTACGTGGCGAGAACGAGAACATGAAGAGGAGGACATGATTGCCCTCCATGACCCTGTCACGGTGAACGCGCTGCGGAACTGTGGCCTGCTGAAATTTTTCCGTATCTCTAGCATGAGGGCACAGATTACTTTGCTGCAGTATATGCATGATGCTTTGGATCCTGTTAACCAAGTATTCCAGATTAGGGGAAAGTCCATCCCCTTGACCAAACAGGACATGTACTTCTTGACTGGGTTGTCAAGACGAGGTGCCCCCATTTCCTTGTTAGGTACGGCCCGGGGAACTGATTCCACCAGAGATTATGTCCGCTAGTATTGCAGGGAAGGTTCTCAGCCGAGCAGAGACGGCAAGATTGTTATCCGTGAGATTACTGACAGGTCTCTCAGGTCCATTCTGTATACCATTGGTAGGATGGCCGGTAGCGCAGCTCTACATGTTGCCAACAGATCTTATATGCAGCACGCCTTGGAGTGTCTCCAACCGAAAGTATTCAACTGGTGTGATGCAGTACTTGTTCAGATGAAAAGTCAATTGACCAAGGTAAAGGACGGGAAGCTGAAGAACTTTGGATTTGGTTCTATTCTGACTGCCTTTGCCTTGGAGAAAATCCCACTGATGCAGCCTCAGTACATCATACTCGACTTGCCTTCTCCGACCGAGCCACGCATGCAGAGGTGGGTTGATCACATGTCTAGGCATGCTGGTCAACCTCAGATTACTTTTACTGAGGCCTTCTTCAGGTGGTTCGAGCGCCAGGAGATGGTCTTCTCCAAGTATCCATATGTGGGTATGGATTTCCGAGGTGATCCGGATTTGGTGTTACCGGATGGCGAACAGTGGGGCGCTATTGGTAAATTCTTTGACCATATTACTGTTTACTGTTCTTATTCATAATGTTGCTGTGCTTTATTCTATCAAGACTTTTAATCATACTCTTGGGTGCATGCAGATGTTGGTCCTGTTCGTCCAGCAGTTCGTCCGAGACCGCCAGTTGCTGCCCCGGCAGCAGAGCCTGCTAGGAGAGCTATTCTCCGCGACCTTGACGATACTGAGACCCTTACAGCTGTGCAGGAGCAGGTTGAGAGCCTTACTCTCGGCATTCCCGATGTGAGGATTGATGAGTTACCTTTACAGCTGCAGCGACACACCACTGGCGTGCCTAGACGATGGACTCGTCTCTTGCGCATGATTGCACAGGCCGTGACGTGCTATCATGAGCACCACTAGGCTAGGGTGCCCCCTAGCATCTTTTTGAGTTTTAGGTCATATGACCAATTTTGTCTTGGTTACAGAACATTATGTATGAACTATAAACAGCTTATATGTATTTTGATTTTCGAGTTTTATTCTGTTTGAGTTATATGATCCATATGTACAATCTTTGATGATGTGTCCTTTTTATAAATGTTGCAAATGTCTATCTAACACATAGTTTGCTAATGAGTCGGTTAATTTGTTTAAGTTTCTGGAAATATGTTGATATTGAATTGAATCAAATCGTCTTTCCAAGATCTTAACCCTTAGGAACATGCGATAAATAGCTGGATTGCGAACATAATATATACCATTGAGTTGTAGTATTACGAGCTGTGAGTCTAGCCTGACAATTAGTCGGCGTATGCCACGTGTGATGGCATCAGAGAGTAGTTCTATCAACGCGCTATACTCAGCGATGTTATTCGTTGATTGCCCAATACACACACCTCTGAAACTTACTAACTCGCCGCTTGGATAAAAAATGGCCCAGGCTGCGGAAGATAGGTTCCGCGAACTACGACTTGCTCCGTCGGCATATCCAACACATGTCTCCAGAAGGTTCGACATCTGCAACAAATGAAAAAGGTGGATCACTCGACCAGAACAAATACTTTAGCGAAAACAAAATACAACAAAAGCATGCAGGTTACTATTTAAGCATAGTAACGCTTGAGGTACAACCCGTTGCGGGGCTGCGCCAGTGGAATTCCATCGTAATCCATTAACTCGTAGGCTCCTTTTGCTAACACCCTTTTAACAATATAGGGGCCCATCCATAAGGACTTGAATTTCCCTGCTCCCAATTTATCGGATTCTTGGTCATAAAGCAAGACCAAATCACCTTCTGAGAAGACACGGGGTTTGACATTTTTGTCGAACTGAGCCTTGACTCGTTTCTTATGGGCCTCGTTAGCCAAAGCGGCATCACGACGGGTTTCATCCAATTGGATTAATTCCAAGAAACGAGCCTCTTCTTCTGAAGTTCCAGGGAGGAGATCAATTGCGAGTTTAAGCGACGAAATTTCGCACTGGATTGGCAAGACTGCTTCCAGGCCATACACCAGTTGAAAAGGTGTGAACCCGGTTGCGTTCTTTACCGATGTTCGGTAAGCCCACAAGGCTGAGTACAGGATTAGGTGCCACCTTCTTTTATGAACCCCGATCATCCTTTGCAACATACGCTTCAGGACCTTGTTGATTGCTTCAACTTGTCCGTTGGCTTGCGGATAATATGGGGTAGAGCTGTCGTGAGATAGCCCTAGCTTGGCAGCTAATTCGACCATCATGTGATTGCGAAAATGCGACCCATGATCTGTAACTATAGCCTGTGGTACGCCGAACCTGGCGACTACATGATTGAAAAAGAAAAGGGCAGCTGTTTCACCAGTGTTATCCAATGTAGGCATCGCCTCGGCCCATTTGGTAAAATAGTCAACAACGACTATAATATACCCATGCCCCCCGGTCGAGGTGGGGTTACATTGCATGAAATCGATGCCCCACTTGGCGAAGGGCCCAACAGCAACTATTGGCTGTAAAGGTGCGGGTGGTCGTCTGGTTTTGCTATCAAAAATTTGACAAGCATGGCAACTTCTGACTGCGGTTATGCAATCTTTGAACATGGTTGGCCAGAAGTATCCTGCTCGTAAGATTTTTTGTGCTGTTGCATATCCAGATTGATGCCCCCCACACGCGCCTGAATGACACTCATTCAGGCCTTTTTCGGCCTCCTCATGGGTAAGGCACCTCCTCAGAACTGTATCGACACCACGACGGTAAAGTGTATCACCGACGATCATGTAGTCTTTTGCTTGGTATCGTATACGTTTTTTTTCGGAGCGAGAGGTGTTTGGCCTGAACTTTTGGGTTTGGAGATAAACTATGATATCTCCATACCACTCATCGCTTGCAGATATCAGAAACAAACTTTCGTCCACGATTGACTCTTCCGATGTTTCATCGTTGGACGATGATGGGAAATCACATAATAATTCTGCGAAAACTAGAGCTTTCTTTGATTTGGATTTTACAAATTCCAGATCAAACTCTTGAAGGATCGCTATCCATTTTGAATATTTGCCCCCCAGCAACTGTCGCGACAGTATATAAGTCATGGGGTTGCAATCTGACAAGATGGTAGTTTTCCGAAAGAGGACATAATGTCGAAACCTTTGAATCGCTTGAACAGCTGCAAGCGCTAGTTTTTCAACATAAGAATATTTACTTTCTGTATCATTTAAGTTTTTACTTAAATAATAAATAGGATGTTCAATTCCATCGACTTCTTGAACTAAAACCATCGCAATGGTCGTATCCGCTGCAGCCAGATACAGGTTAAAATCTCTTTGATAGTCCGGGGCGTACATTAATGATGCTTTTACTAGACAATCTTTCAGAGCATCAAAGGAAGCTTGCGCCACCTGGTCCCAGAAAAAAGGTACATCCTTTTTCAAAAGACGAGTATAACCCTTAGCAAGTTCTGCGTAATTTGGAATGAACCTCCTCAGAAAGTTTGCTTTCCCTTGGAGTTTCTGAATCTGAAGCAAATTTGAAGGTGGAGGCAAATTAATGATTGCCTGAACCTTGCAGGGGTCGAGACGAATCCCATCCTTAGAGACTACAAAGCCAAGTAAACGACCAGAACCGACGCAAAACACACATTTGTGCAGATTGAGTCTTATCTTGTAGTGTCGGCAACGTAGAAATATCGCTCTTAAATGCTGCGGATGATCAGTCCGCTTTCGCGAATGAGCCGGAAGATCGTCGAGATAAGGTTGAACAATGTTCTTGATGTCATGGAAGGCATAATTCATCGCCCTCTGAAACGTCGCCCCTGCGTTCTTTAAACCAAAGGGTAATTTCCGATAAGCGAATGTGCCCCACGGACAAATAAATGCAGTCTTTGACTGGTCCTGTGGGCGGATATTGATTTGATTATACCCAGAAAATCCATCCATAAATGAAAATATTTCACATCCGGCGCATTCATCAATTATCTGGTCGATGAAGGGTGTAGGGTAGTTGTCCTTCGGACAAGCTTTGTTTACATCCCTATAATCGACACACACTCTAATTGTCCCTTGTTTCTTCATAATAGGGACAATATTCGATACCCAATCGGTTAGAGGAACCGGGTAGATGAATCCAGCATGGAGGATTTTTTCAACTTCCGCCTTAATGGCAGCGGCTTTCTTGGGGTGCACCTGCCGAAGCCGTTGTCTTACTGGTTTGACATCAGGATACATTTTAATTTCATGTTCAACGATACTCGAGTCAATGCCTGGCATTTCATCATATGACCAAGCAAAGACATCTCTAAATTCACGAAAAAGAGCGTTATATATTTCCAGTTCTGAAGGGGAACAACCTTTGCCGACATAAATATTCTCTACAACATTTGTTTTGGTCGAGATATTTATGGCTATAGTCTCTTCAATATTGGATAGGTTTCACTCGGAATCCACCGTATTTACAGTATTTGTTAGGAATTCAAATACTGAAGGGTGATAAAGGTCACTTTGAGTATCTTCTTCAAATTCCGGAAGAAGGGAACGATGGTGGTGATCATTCCATGGTGCCCCCTCAATCAACATTGATTGTAAGATTCCTTCGTCAGTCCCATGTATTTTCGACCAAGGATCTAATGGGGTTCCATATTCTCTAGACCTATCTACCCAAACGCTTGATGAGCGTTGATTTGGGCTCGCCTCCCATGCTTGAAACATTGATTGCTACAATATTTCTAGAGGGCTTGGGGGCAAAACCATTGAACGATCCATGTCGACCTTCGTGGAAGATATCATGTTGCAGGTTGCTACAAACGGTACATTTCCTATGTAAATAGGAGGTGGTAGCGCGAAAGTTCCCATCAATGTGGGGTCTTTCAATAATCCTACTCCGATATCTTGAATTGAATGGTTGCTCTCATGGATCATGGGGATGCTTCCTGTAACTTGTGAACCATTAGGGAGGAAATTTTGTTGGTCGACGATCGTAATCCCTCCTTCAAATGGGAATGCGATCTTCCTAAAATAAGTCGACACAACAGCTGCCATGGCATAAATCCATGGTCTACCCAGTAGGATGTTATAGTCAAGATTTCCATCGATGACCTCAACATCAATTTCTACCGTTTTTCCCCCTAGTTCAACTTTCAAGTTATTAAGGATACCGTATGGGGTATAAGTCCTTCCGTCGAAAGCTTTTAATGTCGTCGAAGATCGCGACAAGGTTGGAGATCCTAAAGTTTTCCAGCAACTCATCGACATAATACATGTCGAGGCTCCCTCATCAATTATTGTTCTGTGAACAGTTTTGTTGAGGGCTTTCACTTGAATAAGGAAAGCTAGCTGAGCTGGTAACTGAGGATCATATCCCTTGTGATCAAAGGATACAAGATTGGAATCCTTAGGATCAACCCCACCAATTGCTGATAACAAGGCCTGCCTTTGGGTTGGACAATTTTGTAGTACTTCAAGAGTCGACATAGCGGATGGCGATTGTGCCAAATCTTCCACTATGTTATAATGCTGCGCCGCTCTGGCGCGAGGATTAAATGTCGACTTGTGTACTACACCCTTTGGCGGTTTTATTGTTAATTCAGGGATGATGGGTGGTACAACTTCTGTCGAAGTTGTTGTCGAACTACTCGGTTGATCTTTACCTTTTTCGTTCGACAGCTGAGGATTCCCATAATCTTTGTTCCTTGTCGAAATCAAAGCATCATTCTGCTGTTTTGAAATCGACAACATAAGTACTTGCGACGGGGAAGCATTTCCACTATCAACCAGATTTTGACCTGGGTTGGGAAATGGATCAGTTAACACAGCTGAGGTTTGGGAACTTTTAAAGAACCTCTTTAACTCAGCTTTGAATGGGAAATTCTTTGTGTAATGATCCTCTTCATCACATATTTGACATGGATAAATTTGTTTCCCTTGCCCAGGAGGGTTTGAAGAATTTTTCCTAGGATATGATTCACCTTGTTTCTTCTTCTTCCCTTTGTTTTGTTTCTTCTTGCTTCCTGGTTGATTGGTTTCTTTGCGTTTATCTTCTGATACGGCATTTACTTCCAAAGCAAGAATTTCTTCTTTTGCATTTTGATCCGAATTCTTACGAGCTTTCTTTGATGAAGCCTTTATCGATTTCGTGTTTGCTGTGCCAATCACGCCATCACCGACATGAGAGTCACTATTTGATTTAGGAGGGGGAGGAATTGAAAATGCCGGTCTAGGGGCGTCAGGTATTTTGTCGTAGAGCGTGCCGGACTGAGTATAAACTAAGTCCAAATATTGTGCACGAGCAATAACTTGCTCCTCTGTTACGACTCCCCCCTTGGCCACATCTTCCGTCATAGCAGGAAGTAACGACTTTATAAACCATTCAGCTAATAGCTGATTGGGAACGTACGTTTTCACCATCCTACGACGACGACGCCACTCATGTATATGATCAAATATATGGGTGGCAGTTGTCTGCTTGAAGTTGGTTAATATTTCTGTCCCCGTTTCATACCTTATCGGTAATTGAAAATGGGTCAAGAAAGTCGTGGCTAGGGAACTAAAATTGTCGAAAGAGGCTCTTGGCAATTCAATATACCATTTATCCGTTGGACCTGTCAATGTCCTCTGAAAAAGGCGAAGCCTTATCGAATCGTCGTTTAGGGTGTTCGACGAACACCACAGATGAAAAGTCATCACATGATTCGATGGGTCTTCACCTGGATTTCCATTAAATTTAGGAATGTCAGATGGAAGTTTATGAGGAATCGCTGGCCACCAAGGGGCATAAGCAATCGGATCGTTGGTTAACCGGTGTAAATCAGGTAACTCTAAAGTTGCCACGAATGGTAACTGTTGATTCAGGTTAGGCGAAGCGTAACCAGGGTACGATGGAATCGCCTGAGCAGTGGGTCTTTGCATACCAGCATAATGTAATTGATGTTGGTATGACATATACCGTTGGTGGACTTGACCACTGTAAACTGGTTGGTTTTGACCGTTTTGGATATACGGTTGTCCACTGTTCGCAAAGATCTGCTGCTCAGAACCTTGGTACACTTGCTGGAATTGCGGTTGTTGGTATTGCACAAGCCATGGTTGTGAAGCCATGTTCTGTTGTGCTATGCTAACCGTTGGACCGAGGTGTGGGGTAATTGTACCCGTTTGTACTTGTGTCGCCCCACCAGTTGGCGATTGTGGTTGTGACCCATGGTCAAGTGGCTGTTGCATTACAACCTGAGAAATCTGAGGTTGAGATGCAACAGGTATCGCTTGAACTTGTGACACTGTTACAATAGCCGGTGTGGTTGGGATGTTCGTCATAGGTACACACTGTTGCATAGAATATACAACCCTTGGTTGTTGAGGTAGCATAGGTACCCAACTACTTGATGCAATTCCAGTATAACCTGAATACTGTTGAGAACTGCCGTATGGATATCCTCCTGGAGGAGGTAATGAAAGGGCATACTGCCCCCCATACGGTAGCAATCTGGAACTCAGAGGGATTGTTAGTCCTTGAGGACTAGATGGCCCAAATTGACCTCCATGAGGATCAATCTGTCGAGTTTCAACATAAGAGTTGCCGGGTATTACTCTGGATGAACAAACTGGAACAGACCACATTGTCGAAATAGTCCCTTGGTGGACTCCTTCTAGCGGTTGAGAGATAGTCGAGACAGCTGGTATGCCGGCAAACATCGTTGGAGTGACGGCAGGGGCTTCTTCTGTCGCTGTGTCATTTGACACAGTCCTAGATGATGATGGTTGTTCAGACATTTTAAGTCTATCCAATAGATTGCCTAGCGATTCTACAGGAACTTCCACTTGTGGTGGATTAACTTCTGATGAAGGAAATAGAGTGACCCCGACTCCAAAATGAGTTGGAGTACTTGCTTGCGGATCCTCTGCAATTTCTTCTATCGCAATCAAAATCGGTGGAAGAGGAAGACCGTCAGGTCCGTAAAATATTTCTGGTGCCGAAGAAGTGGTTGTTTCGACAACGACAGTTGTTTGAGGGACAAAACTCTCTGGACCGGTTACAGATGGAACTGGTTCAGTTATACAAGTATTTTCCCCCAGACTAGGATCAGTATTACTGTCCTTCTGTGGCTGCTGAACTTCTTCTATAGAGGCAGGGTTTCCAGAAATGTTTGGAGTAACTGGAACCTCAGATGTAGTTGGAACACTTGTTTTAACTTTTAAGGGGAAATTTTGAACCGGTTAAACGAGTTCGCTTTGTCCGTACTGTTTTCGATTCCGGAGACAAAGACGGTTGACTCGTAAGCCTCCGCGAACGACGGGGTTTCAATTGACTTTCTTCCACGATTGCGGATTATTCGATCAACCCAAATATTAAAAGGGGAAATTTGTGTTTCCGAATTGAATGAATTTTATTAGACGCTTTTAGACACAACTTGCTTTTTCACTTTTTAAGAGTCGAGAAAAAGCTAAAGATGACTCTAGTCTCCTTCGATGTTTTAACGAGCCCGAAGTGACAAATGCTCGGATGGAATTTTTCAGTTATAGAGTTTGAAAAATGCCAAAAGAAACTTCTCTGGAGATCTAGGCAGAGGGTGTGCCAAACCTTTCGCAAAACCACAGAATACGTTTTACGGTACGGGTGGTCGATCTTCGTGAATGCTGTGTTCACTGCATTGCGATCAGTAGGGCGGCCGACACGGCTTCCTATGGATAAAAGATATATGCCTATAGGGGTGTCCCAATATATACGCGACGGTACGTGGGAGCACAAGTCCGTATTAGTGCCACCGACTCTCAGGAGGAATCACCCACCTTCGTCGAGATCGACAGTCACTACGTTTAACGACGCCGGAACACGTCTCTAGCTTAGACCTCTATGTGTTTGCGTTATGTTTCAAAGCGTTGTTAGGTTCATTCAATATATTTTAAGTTGATCTTTTTAAAGTTTGCCTTTCAAGGTTCACCACGAGATGTTCGATACAAGTTCCTAAATGCAGTCTAAGATGAGAAGCAAGCTTTTTCAATCTTTTCGACTTATGAAAATCTTAACTACTGAGGGAAAAGAAAGACATCATCTTTTCACACAGATCAAAGAGCATACACTAATGCACTTTTTCCTAAATCAACATGCAAACTTATCAAATGCAAAATGCAGAATGCAGGTATTTCCTTTCTCTTTCTTAATGTTGATGTAATACAAGAAGAAAGCTGTTGTATAACTTTGAATTCAATTTCAAGTGAAAGCAAACAAGCTTGTCCAAAATCAAAAGACACCTTAAGATTTACTTGTTTCAACACTAGAAATATATAAATTCAAACCATATGACGAAAGCGAGAGCTCAGTTAGCTATGAACAGCAAATAAACTAACTCTTAAGATCAAAACGACACTTTATCACAGGTCTAGATCTAAGAGGCCACAGCAAGACTAGTTCACTTTCGTTATGGGAAACTGCAAATGATACAAGAAATACACAAAGAACAAACACATTTTCTTTATACAACCAAGGCGGAATAGTAGCAAGGAAAGTTGGTTTCAGATAGGTACATTGACTGGTAACAGGCTGCAAAAACAAGGGTGAAAACAGGGCAATAAACAGGAGGGAACCCCAGTAGCACTAGGCAAAACTGGTTCAGCGCAGGTAGTACACTGGCAGTTTGACCTTCAGCGCAGGTAGCCCCTTCGGGAACTGCGTGAAATGCAAACTGTCTTCACAGTGCCTGCACTGAAGATTCAAACTTTCGTTTTTCTCAGTTTCCGGGTCACAGATTGCTAAAAAATTCACAGTTTTTGGCCAAATCAGAAGCTATCAGTCAAGTACACACTAAGGGATGAAAAGGAGGATGAAAAGCTATCACTAAGAGCTATTTAGAGTCCTTGTGAATCAGCTCTTCAAATCATAAACATGCCCAGAAACTGAGCTAGAGTAGCTACCCTCTACTTTGCATTTGAAAGATCCAAATGCAGTTCGATTCGGTACTCCCTGTGTTTATGAAATGAATAGCAAAAACACAAACAACCAACAAGATACGATCCCCAGTGGAGTCGCCAATTTGTTGTTGGGAAAAGTATCCAATACGGAATGACCCTATCCCACTCTAAGGGTGATAGTACCTCAGCAACAATCAAAGCAAAGCTATTTGAGATTACTTCTTTATGAGATGTAAGAGAGGGGAGGAAGGGATCCACTAACCGATGTCTTCCGCTAATGATTGATCCAATCTTCTCTCTTTGCTGCTTGCTCCCAGCTCCTTGCTCTTTCACTGGCCCAGCTACACCAAGATCCTGCAAAATCACAAGAGAGGGAAACTACAAGAAGCATACATTCATAATTGATTCAAGGATTAGAATAAATCAAATATACAAGTATAACAATACACCATTGAGACACATGCATATAGAAGAACCTCAAATGCTTTATTAATGGAAGAAGTAAAGTTCAGGAAGTGATACAACCATAAAAGGCCCAATCCAGCATCACCTCCCAGTATAAATAAATCTCCTCTTCACCTCCTTCAAGCAAATCACCCAATAGTTCTATACTTAAACCAACAGCACTTCCTTACATTCACAAGATTCCAGCCTCCTTAGACCTCATGAGAGAGATCTATATATAGGATATTTGGAGAGAGGATGAGTCAGCTTGAGCTTGGCATGGAGCTGACTAGTGTCCTCTCCCACTTCAGTTATTCTTCAGTTCGTGAGTCCACTTGGAGGTTCTTGCTTCCACTTGGAGATTTAGACCCTCTTACTCATCACTAGGCGAATTCTCTGTTCCAAGTGTCATTTTGGAAGCTTCCTGGGCATTGACACCTTGAGGAATGACTGTGCCACTTGGCCAAACTCGCCCAGCGCAGGTAGCCTTCTTTACAGTTGACATTCAGCGCAGGTACAGAGTGGAGCAGTTGACATTCAGCGCAGATGCTCAGTGGAGCAGTTGACATGATCCAGAATTAGCTTGTTTTTGAGTGTTTTTAGGTGGAGAACTGATATTCAGTGTTGTGGTTTGCTGACCTTGTTCCTCTAGGGGTAGGAACAACATGTTTAGGGGCTTTGGATCCCTTAGATTATTGACATTTCATGCTTCATGCTGTTAGGCACAAAAATGTCTATAACAGTCCCAATCTTCTATGCCACAACTAGTTTTCATCATTTTTGCTTAGATAGCATTGTTGTTGTCCTCCCTTGAGTATGTATAAATTGTTTAGAGCTCTTGTACCTTTGACCATGATCTCTCCTGTATCAATTTCATGAACAACACATCAGTTTGATCGAAACACCACTTCATTTCCTTGATCACACATTTGACTGACACTCAACAGGTTATGCTTTAAACCATCTACATACATAACATTTCTAGCTTTAACCTTTTCTTTCAAGAAAACATAACCTTTACCTTTTATGACAACTGGAGTGTCATTTCCAAATGAGACATTCTTTTCCTTTTCTAAGGCATTATATGAGTGAAGTTTTTCTTTGTCACCTGTCATGTGTTTAGAGCATCCATTGTCGATGTACCACTGATTTTCTTGTCCTTCTACATACAAGGCTATGCCACATCTTTCTGTTCAAGATTCTTTCCTTCTTCATATCTTGGGATTTAATGGCGTTTACTTCTTTTGAGATGTTTGCCATATTTTTCTCCTGCATTCAGATTCTTCATGACCAAAGTTGTTACATATTGAGCATTCTATTACATTTTCAAGATGAGAAAAGTTATTATAGGAATTTCCCTTGATCCCTGTTACATTCTTGTGATTTTGTGCTTCTCTAGTCATGATGGTTTTGTAAGCAACGCATTGAGCAGCTTTGTGCCAAAAATTATGACATGAAAAACATTGCCCATTAATGAAGTTCTTGTGACTATCGAATCTATTAACCTGGTGATTGTAGTTTCCAATGATATTCATCTTTGGAGTAGATTAAGTACGATTTTCCTGCAGTTGGTTGTGGATTCTATTCATCCTTGGAGTAAAGTGAGTATGATTTACCTGATGATCAACTTTATGCCTTTGGTGACAATTACCGTATTGTTCACTGGTCTATGTTGCATCAAGATAGCTTTTAGTGGAGGTTGACGGCTTCTGTGATTAGAGGAGAATGGTACACTTTCATAATTTCATTTAAAGTTTCTGATCCTTTAGCAAATCTAAGATTAAGAGATTTCATTTTCTCAAGATCCTTTCTTAGACCCACAATTTCACATTCTAGTTTTTCATTGTGTTTTTCTTTTTCAGCAAGTTGGTATGTCAAGGTATCTATAATCATATTCTTTTCTTCTAAACAAATTTTGAGTTTAGAGATTTCTTCATGAAGGTCATCCTCTTCTAAAGCATCCCAAAAATTATCATCATCATAAGCCATTAGAAGTCTATAATCATTACTATTTTCATCTTCATCACTATTTGATAAACCATCGCTATCTTCATGAGTATAGTAACTCCTTTTATTTACAACTTGTTTTCTATTCCATTTTGCATATTCCTTCCCTTTTTCATATTTATCTTTATGAGGAAATTTGGCAGCATAATGACCGACTCTACCACAGGCAAAGCATTTGAAGGGTAGCTTACCTCTAAATCTTTTAGAACCCTGTTGAAGCTTCTTGACAAAGTTTACCTCATCTTCTTCTTCTTAAATATGTCCTGATTCATTGTGTTCTTCCTTTCCTTTTGCTGAAGCTTTAAATGTGGCTTCTCTCATATCTGATGGTCCTCCTATTCTCATCTCAAAGGTATTTACGATTTTGTGAAGTTGTGTCAAATTGATAGTCTACAGATCCTATTTTTCTTCTATGGCAAACACTTTTGATCCAAATATAGCAAACAAGGATCTCAAAACATTGTCAACTAAGGTAACTTACTTTATTTCTTCACCCAGTTTCTTCATACAATTAACAACCTCATCTATATGTAAGAGGTAACTAGCTATACTTTCATCACTGTGCATCTTAAGAGTTTCATACTGAATTCTAAGAGTTTAAAGCTTAGCACGTTTTACCTGAGAATATCCTTCGTAGCTTAGAATGATTTTGTCCCATATTTCTTTGGCTGATTTGAGCTACATGACCTTAACAAACTTTGATTGTGACAGACTTCCTAATAAAGTATTGACAGCTCTGGAATTGGTTTCATATTGCTTTTTACCTGCCGTATCTGTAGGAATTGCTGTTGGAAATGTATATCATCCTTCCACAATTTTCTAGACATCTATTCCAAGTGATTGTAGATACGTTGTGGTTCTTATTTTGCAATAAAAAAAATTGCTCCCATAAAAGATTGGTGGTTTGATGGATCCCACACTTTCTTGATTACTCATGATGATGGATCTCCCTTCAAGCAATCAAGCTTCTTCTGAAGGCCCTACTCTAATGCCAAATTGTTGGAAATAATACTGAGAGGGGGGTGAATCAGTATTATTAGATCTATAATTTTATTTCCTAAAAATATTTATATACGCTACTTCAGTGAAGTGAACTAGCATGTACACACGACTGTACCTAAAGCAACCAGCGTATATGTAGAGAACTTTTGATTTAGACAATTTATCATGTATTCATCTTAAACCAGTATATCAGAGATTTATTAGACAGTGCAGTAAAAGCAGAATAAAGCATCACACATAAGCAACACACATGAACACCAAGATATAAAGTGGAAACCCAATGTGGGTAAAAACCACTTGCTGTTGTCGTCTCTGTCTTCTTTTTAATAATAAGAAAATATGTTTACAATCTTGTACTGGTGCAGACTCATACCAGTACGCAATCACCCACCTATAGAAGGCTACAACCTTCTCTCATTCTCCACCTACTACTGGAAGTGAGTTACAACCCCCTAGCTCTTGTACTAGCCAATATGTTTACTAGTACATAGGTGCCAGCCTACAGAAAATTCCACTCTTCCACCTGGGACCTCGTTTCATGAATTTTTAGACTGGATACTCCTGGAACAACACCATAATCTGAAGGCCACGTTTCATCCAATTTTCATATTGGACCCAGCAACAACATTGAAACTCATAAAATCATAACTGCAATACAACCATCAAATGCATCTGCATCAACCAATCATTGAGACTCAATCATCACTTTTTGAATCAATCACTTGACAACCCATCATCACTATAGTAAATCACAATCAATCAATCTGATCATTCAAAACACTGTCACTAGAATATAGTCACCAGAACCCAAAGAAGAACCCAGAACTCTACAACAAAAAACAGATACAACCGAAACATACTTTATAAGGTATATGCTACTTCCATTTGTTGAATGGGCATGTATATGCAGTTTTACCAAAAGGAACTAGCGTACAGATCTACAAATTCAAATTTATGATGTATATGCTCTTTTACTAAAGCAAACCTGCATACAGATCTATAAATGCTAACTTAAAACATCACAATTATTTTAGACTTCAGTCATACCCTGATCATCACATTTACAAAATAAAACGTGCGTCAATATTCAGATCTAGATTGTTCAAGATCATACCACATAATGATAATACTTTTAAGACTTTATTATCCTGGTCCATCAAACTTCATCAGCCATACAGGTGCATCCTTAGATCAGCTCAAGCAAACCATCAGAAGCTCATTAACCTGCACATATGATCCAACACTTCATAAGATATTCAAATCCTTGCACCCCCTTGGCCTAATGATCTTCTCCTCCTTATATAGTTTTAGGCCTTTCTCAATACCATGGACCAAAACTACTTATGACCAATACCTTGGACCAAATACCTCGGACCAATCAAATGCCTTGGACCAAGAAATACCTTGGACCAAAAACTTTTGGTTTTCCATGATATATGCACTTTTCCTTTTGTGAAAGTGCATGTGTATGTATACACTCCTTTTGTTCAGTAAACCTGCGTGTATACGCAGCTTGGACAAGGTGAACCTGTGTGTACCTCTCTTTCTTCATTCTTTGGAGTCTGATCTGTAATTCTTTGTTGTTGACCTACTACATTATGATCTTTCATCTGAGTGAGTTGCCATCAAGGATAACACCTATATCATAATGCCAACATTGGATTTTTAACCCCATGAGCATTTTTAACTATTTTCTCCCTGATTAAGTAGCTACTTTTCATTTGGTTTTTGCTTGCTTGTTGGCTTGTCATCTTGCTATTTGATTTATTGATTCGTTAAGTGGTCACCGACACTAGGGAATCTAGTTAGTCACCCATTCAGTATCTTGTGGACTCATCAAGTCCGAGTGTGGGTGTGTTTGCTCCTTTCATTTTCTTTTGGTCCTTTTACAACTTTGACCTCTTTTTGCACAAGTTTGAAAAATGTTTTTTTACTAGCTTGAATGTATTTTTCTGGCATAGATTACAATGTTGGTCTTGTGTTTGGTAAAGTCAGTGTCTCATTGATCTAAATGAACTTTTATTTTCATGTTTTCATCTGCTTGAAGAGCTCATAGTATTGAAAACTTTTTCATTTAATGATTGTATGTGAAAACTTTGTTTCCTTGTTTCATGAGAAAGTATGAAATTCTAGCTGGTTGCATCATTAGGATTTGCATCTCTTAAAAACTAGAACTACATCAGCATTTGAAAAAGGAAGAGAATTTTCTTTTTTCATTTTGAAGGGACTGATAGATAAGTGCTTCTCAGGAAATTAGGACTTGGAATGCATTTTTCATTATTTTATTTTTCGAAAAAGTGAAGTAGTGAAAGATCATTTCGTTTTCAGTTGCTTGATTTTTTGCATTTGATTGATTAGTTTCTACCCTCTCTAGTGTAGGCATTTCATCGAATTGAAAGGGTCTTGTACCATTTAGTTGCATTTTAGGTTTTTCAAGTAGCATCGTTAAGACCTGAAAACTGAAACTTAACTCAAGATCAACTCTGAACTGAATTCAATTAACCTAAGGCGCATTTCACATTAACAATCATATCTAGAAGGTCTAGGCTAGAGACGTGTTCTGGTGTCTTTAAACCTAGCAGCTGCCATTAGCTTCGGCATTAGATAATGCTAGCACGGATTTGTACTCCCCGTACCATTAAGTATATAATGGGAGACCCCATTAGGCTGCAATCCTTTTATCCTTATGAAGTCGAGTGAGTTGCCTTGCGAACGTGATACACCAAACACAACATTTGGGTAGATTGCCTGCTCGTACTTCTTGGTTTGCCGGGAGGTATTATCCAGTTCACAGTTGCCTATAAATCATGTTTACCTAGATCATCCAGAGTAGTCATTTGATCTTTTGGACTCATTAAACTTAAAGATAATTTGATCACTTATCCATTCGAGCTCGTTTCCAATCGAAAGTGATATAGTCATCTTTGTTTCTTTCTTGACTCTTAAAAAATGAAAGAACATCAGTCTTTATGCATCTTAATAATTGATTGCTCACGATCCAAAACATCCTATTAGTCTTTTTGACCAAATTGTGAGTTCCCTTAAAATAACATTTTAAAGCCTTGAAGTTATTTTTTATGTCGACTAAGACAAGGTCATCATGGCTGAACCATCTTGTTCACCCAGTTCCTCTTCCTCTCCTCCATCTGAAAGATTGTCTGAGGAGATGTTTCTTGAGTTATCAAAGCTACTTGAGGACCAAAATGTTAAACTTGCAATTGTTTTGAGTGTTCAACCTTTGTCATCTCATCCTCCACCTACTTTTGATTTACGGTCATCTGCTAATCTTGGCTGAGAATCTCCAGATAATCCCGTTTGAACTCCAGAGAACTCACTGACCACTGACAATAAGCCTAAACTGGTTATCTATCCTCTGAACCCTCTATTTGACGTTGTTTAGATATCACCGTAGCGTCCTTATAGTCTGTACGACCAGCTGAGTGTTCCTTTGGAACTATCCCCCACTACACGTTCGACCATTTGTCGTCGTTTGTTTTCAAACATGGATCCTGAAGGCAATGCTCGAGTCACTTATCTGGATGAATCTGAAGTTTCTAATCCACACACTATTGAGGGGGAAGAATTACAAATGTAGTCTCCTCCTGAGGGTTTCCCTTATTCAGAGGTTATTGCCGCCCTGCTATGTGTCTTTGGGACACTTAACTTCAGGCACACCTAGTGCCTCATCACTCTACCATAATCCTATTTGGGCGTCAATTGTTAGGCCTACGTCAGGTCTGTTCGTCATGGACACGACTTCCCAACCAGCTGTTACTTCAGTCCCGGTGCAACCCACCATCCTGAATACTCTTGTGTCATCGATCCCAATTACACATCAGTCACAACTGGTAGTTTCAAAGATTGTCTCTTCTAGTTCTTCTATCCCATTAGTTAGTGGCCAAATTGTGCCACTGCCTGGGGGGCAGAACCTGAATATCTCTATGGTGTGCCACTAATGTGAGTAGCTCACAAGCTCACATGCTTGGTATAAACTGGCCCTCTTCTGGTATTATTTATAAGCCTGCTCACCCTACTGGATCAAGTAATGTCCAGTAACAACAGGTTCAGAATCCTAGAGGTCTGTTTAGATTGAGCAATGTTCAGTATCAGCAGCCCTATGGGGCTTACGTCCAATACCAAAAGCCTTACATTCCATATGGTTCTCAAGGATTGGTTAATCAACCTTACACCTTCCAATTTGGGCAGTACATCTAGCCTAGCTACGACTAGATTCAGTTCCATAATTTCCAAGGCGTTGTTCAAGTACCCTTGCAATAGCAAGGATAAACTTTACAATAACCAAGGCAACCTTTCTTACCACAAGGGTAACCTTTATTGCCATAAGGGCTTTCCGCAGAGTAGCAAGGGCAGAGTATCCCACAGCAAGGCCACCTGCAGCAACCGCAAGGTCAATCCTTCAAATAGTTGCAGTAGGCCATGCAATAGCAGATGAAATATGATCTACATACCTCTCAACCCATACCCTCACAGGGCCAACCTCTAAAAACCTAGGGACAAATTTTGCAACCAGAAGATAAGCACTTACAACAAAAAAACCAACCAGGACAGCAACATCCCTTGTATACATATCTACATGGTCAACCCTTGCAGGGACAGGGTCCAAGTCAAGTCCTACAGCAGCAGGCATAGAATCCTCTTATCTTAGGTCAACATGTTTAGAATCCTGTCGGCCAAGGGCACTAGGTACAAAACCCCTACGTCCAAGGGAAACAAGTGTATCAACCTTATGCCCAATGACTGCAGGTCCAAAACCCTCTTGTTTGGGGACAACAAGCTCAACAACCCTATGTTCTAGGACAACAGGTCGCATACCCATATGTCCAAGGTCAATAGGCTCAACAACATTTTAACACATACGTTGCCTATAAACAACTTGTTCCTGGATAGTTTCAAGGTATTCAAGGTCAAAATACTCCATTTGGTCAAGGTAATCCGCAATGGGGACAGCCTCAGATGCCATATGGCCAAAATCCCCCACTATGGGGCCAAACGCCTTACCAGTAGGGATGGGCTCCTCCCTATGGGCTTGCTTATCAACCTCCCATGCCTTATAACACCTAATTACCTTTCTTGGCTACACTTGAGTTGCCAGATGTATCGCACCTTATGAATGATTTGATCCTTCGCTTGTTGTACCGGCCTCTAGTGTCGTCCAAGATACCAAGTGATTGCCAAAAGTTCGATGGAAAAGTTAAAGAAGACCTCAGGCTCATCTGATGACATATCACCTCTAGTGCTCGTTGAACTCGTACGTGGATGATTCCATTCGTCTTCGTCTTTTCCAAAGGACCCTCATGGGTGTTGCAGTGAAATGGTACATCGAGCTACCTCAAAGTACTTTCCATGACATTAATTCGTTAGCGATGGATTTCCTCACACATTTTCAGCTGCCGGTTTGTTATGAAACTGGCACCTATTTTCTTACATCACTTAAGCAAGACACTGTGACACACATCTCTAATCATATCCATGAATGGAGATGTAGACGTCGCCTAATCAATTTTGAGATAGATGATCAATTTCTCAATGAATGGTTTAACAAATCATTCATAGCCCCAACTGCTCGCGATATAGCTATGTGCGGATGCGTCACTGAAGAGTAAGTCATTACATGTGACCAGCACTTGGATCTGGTCTACTCTCAGTCTGGCACCTTATACGAGTTGTTATCCAATGCTCCATGACCATCATCTGATCCCACAGTATCAAAGTCACCAGCTATTCCTCCCGTTGATGGAGTTATTGGTTCAATATCCCAGACCCCTGCTAAAACTTCTTCCAAACAGATGTCAGTCTCGAATGCTGCTCCTAATAGTTCATCTCAAAATCTGTCGAGCCCTAGTAAAATCTCAGATGTCCACGCTGTCCATTTGACCATAGTGGACAAATCCTCGAAAGGAAAAAATAAAGGCAAAGGCAAAGCTAAAGTCGATGCCCCAAAACAGGGTCCTCCCAAATCGTCTGCTAGCGAATCTTCACAACAGAAACCTAAGTATCTATGCCTCATTTGCGAGGAGGATCACTATACTAAGGATTATCCATGACTATCTGAAGTTAGTGGCCTACTCAAAGGGACCCCTACTATCCTTAAAGTTCCATTTCCGTCTCATCAGACTCAAATGGTAGACCAACCCAGATCTGCTTCCTTTGGATCTCAAGTGTTCATGATGAGCACGCCCATTAACGTGGCAACTAGATCGAAAGATTATCAAACTCTAGCTCCAACAGCTAGGAAAGAAAAATAAGTTGCACCTTCTTCTTCTACACCATGTTCTGGCCCTCTGCAAATTGAGCACCCTAACCATGATTCCGCTACGTGGCCACCCTCTCGAGGTGTGCTGCAGAAATCCTCATATAATCCCAATGTTCGAACCACTCAGCACTACAATATTATTGAAGATTTGGCTTAGGTCTCGTTAGCCATGTCGGCCCTCGAGTTACTCCAAAGCTTCCCATCGCAGAGGAAATATTTGTTTTCAGCTATCAGGGGCATCAATCCCACCGATTCTAATTTGATCTTTTTTCGATCTGGAGAACCATGTTCCATCGCTCCCTCATCAGATTCCCTTTCTTATGTAGGTAATCATTAGTGAGAAGACCATCCACCGCACTGTCATCGATGAAGGTGCTTCCACCTGCATCATGTCAACTGCATGTTGGAAGGCTATTGGTTCCCCTGCACTGAACCAGTCTCCCAGAACTTTGGAAGCTTTCAATGGGCACGATTTGTGACTCTTCAGTGTCTTATCTAACCTTGCCATCACCCTGGAAGGCAAGATAGTGCAAGTCAAAGTAGATATTGTTGATGCCAATCTCAATTATAATCTTCTACTCAGCCGAAGTTGGACTCATACCATGCATATCATGGCCTCCTCTCTGTTTCGTGTGATCCTTTTTCCCCATCAAGGGAAGATTGTCACAGTTAATCAGTTGTCTCTCTTTGCCTCTTCCTCCTCGAATGGAAATGTTTCGTACGTCAAGCACTTTGGTGCTCCCTATGAGAGTGTGGGGCTAGGTCTCTTCAAAGATTCTGCCTTAATGGGAATTTTTCCACTTCCATCTCCTCATGTTGCCTGTGTCAATATGGTCTCGGTAAAATCTGATCCCTAGGTCATACCTACACCAAATCTTGTTGATGCTTGGGGCGAGGTTATGCCATTTAGTGCTCCTAAAGTCAATTATGTGGAAATTTTTTTGGCTTCGAACTCTACATCCTCTTATTCTCGTATGTCAAAGACCTCTCTCGATATGTACTCTCAATCCCCTTGGCTTGGCACTTTGGAATCATTTGATCCTTTAGCCGAGACCTTCCTTGTTGATGAATGTATCATGGAAATCATGTCTCTCGAGGAACCACCATGGATTGATACTCATCATTGCTCCTCATTCCTACCTCCCCTGGTGGTCATGTCTATCATTTTCGAAGAGTACTCTTCTCCATTCTCTTTTGATGTGTTAGTTTATCCTGACATAATCAAGATCTTTCAACTGAGGTCACCTTTATCCCTTCATGAATTTAGGATTTTTTACACTACCCGAGTTTTCACCGAGTGTCCTCTGACTCATAACCCTCCCTCTCCCAGGGGGCATGGGGGCAAAGCCTTATATGAGTTCTACTCTACTATTTGGCTGAGTTGATGCTTACTCATCATGGAAATGGTAAAAATCTAGTGGTCATCTATGTTGATTGATTACGCGAGTCCTAGCATGGACTCCCTCAAAAAGTACTATGCTTAGGTCATCTTGCATGGATACTTATGTACATTAGTCTGTGATAGATTTCAAACAGCTTTCCTATTTACTATGCTTTTCTTGCTTTGCAGATGTCCATAACCCCTCAAGTTAGTTTCGTTGATGGTGCTTGCTGTAGTACCTAGAACTTATCATCCGTGACATGGGCTATCTATGACCCTAACGGTGAGCTGATTGACCTTAAAGGTATTTTCCTAGGTTGTACAACCAACAACATTGCTGAATACAGTACGGTCATTGAACTGTTATCAGAAGCCATCGCTCTGGGCATCAGAGAATTGGTTGTCAACCTAGATTCACAGCTTGTCATCCTTCAACTCAATGGGCAATATTCCAACAGGAACCCTCAAATATTATGAATGTATCTCTGTATCTGTCTATTGGAAAGTCATTTTGATTATATTACATATCATCATATTCCTAGATGCATGAATACATTGACATATGCATTAGCTAATTACGTATTGGATAAACATTTACGAAACATGTAAAAGATAAGACAAACCATTTTTACAAGAATAGATAGGAAAATACAACACACACACACACACACATATATATATCTGTGAGAATGTTTGATACATCAGAACCCCAAAAAAATACTATGTTTGTCTATAAGAACATCAACGACTTGCAGGCCTCATACATCCGTGGCATGTAGGCCTCAAAAAATATGTAAGTGTTGGACCAAGGAACTACTCAGTATGGTGGTCATGGTAGCACGAGACAGCTCGTGCAACCCGACTCAGTAGTTGGGTGATCTGATATGAGACCCCCACTATGTGCCTCTGGTACCACCGGGGCATGTCTCCTATCCGAGCTTACCCTAGGATACCATGAGTCAACCCCTTGAGGTTCCTCACAATCTCCTCCTCGCTATCACTCCCTTCCTGATAAGGTGTAACAACATTAATAGTACGGGGGAAGCGCCTATCTATCAGAGACATCCCGGCTGGCCACTCTGGTCCAACATTTGCATAAACAAGAGAAATGTTATAAGCATGCATATACCAAAAGCAGTTAAAAAACATCAAAATCAAAAGTTTTGATTTTTTACCTTCGTCATCAAAGTCCTCTCCATCTAGTAAGGGCATATCTAGGTCTCCACAGAAATCAGTGTCACTGTACGGCCAGTCATCATATCCATGAGAAGTATGTTGGTCGGTATGACATATGTTGACCCCCAGTGATCTTGGGCATCAGATGACCCCACTAGGCCATCCGGGGATCGCGTGGCGCAAGAGGATCGACCTATGTCAACTGATACTAGAATAGTGGCACTCGTTCCAGGAAGAAGGTCACAAGTACTAATCCGAAGCCAAATTGCTTCAGATTCCCCTTCTTGGCCTTGGACAAGAGTAAGCTGTCAACACGACTCGATAGATTTCCAAATTTTCCCCCACCATTTCTGGAAAGTACCCCAATTATTTTTTTAATCGCAAGCTTGAAGGGGATAGCATATTCTTGCACTGTAAGTTCATCCTTCGGACAGATCCAACCTAGTAAGTTTAACGAGCCCTAGGAAGGAGAAGCTCGTGCTCGTCATGGTGACCAATCTGATGTCATTTAATAGTTTAACGAGTCCAACAAAGTTGTAACTCAGTATCTTTTTCCTGTTTAGAGAGTTTGAAAAGACATGTAAAAGAAAACTCCACATGGTCCCTTTTCGTACATTTGTGTCTCTCGAGCCTGAAAAGGTAGAAAAAAATACTTGAGAGAATCGCTTGACCATTTCAGTCAAGGAGTACCCTTTTTGTAAATAGTTCCTCCTAGCCCGAAAAAGGGGTAAACGTATACTGGGTGCACGATGTTTCGCATCCATTAACGAGTTCAAAACGACAAGGGCTTGACCATCTTTTCGCTTTTAAAGGGTTGGAAAAGAGATGAAAGTGGACCCCCCATTTTTATTCTCTTTAACGAGTCAAAAAGGGAAAAAATACTCGAAAATATTTTCATATGAATTTAACGAGTCCAGAAAAGAGCTTAAATGTGACTCATCACCATCACCGAACATCCATCACTTATTGCTGTACAAGTAAGCCAAAGTGTATTATCTATTCCTTGAGGTAAAACATGTCAAAAATATTTACAAAACCTGATATTTTCATGAAAAATGAATAAACATGGGAAAAGTAAATATATTTTTACCATTTGTCATTTTACCCTTGCTAGTGAAGACTTTTAACCCACTTTCACCCTAGTTTTTTCAGAGTAGATTATGGGAGATCCGAGAGGTCAATCGACGAGTCGTTAGTTCCAAGTAAGAGCCAAAACCTTGAGCTCCATTTTGATGTTATTCATTTACGTTTTTAGCCAATTTTTAAGGATTTTTAGGGAAGTTTTTGAGAAAAAATTTCACCCTTGGTTGACGCGATTTCCGAGCACGGGATCACGCCGACCAAATGTGATTGCATAACCATCTACACCAAATGGTGTGATTGTTTCTAAAACATGCAAGTCGACGCCATGGATAGGGAAAAACCATTTTTTCTCAAGCACTGACCATTAAAACTTGAATTTTATGTGCGAAAATTGATGCAGGAGAGAGATTGCCGAAAATGGTGGATTGGAAGGAAATAGAACACAAAGATGTTGACACCCGGGCATTGAATGATCCAAATTGCTTGGAGGCTTTAAGGGCTTGCGAGCTCCTCAAATATTTCCTTACACCAAGGATGCGGGCTCAACCTAAGTTGCTTCAATACTTGATAAGCCTTTGGGACATCAATCACAAGATTTTTGTCATTGGGGACCAAGAGCTGGAGTGGACAATTTCAGATTTCTACTTCATCACTAGACTATCTCCCAAAGGCAAGCCAGTGAGCTTGTATGGGTCACGTCCAATCGGGGCAACAATATCTTCCCTACTTGGCGAGTACTTTCCTGATGCCCTGAAATCCAAGAGTGGAAAGATAGATACTTTCAGTTGTGTCGTTGATATGTTCAAGAGTTGTCCTTCTGTAATTACACTTACCTCTGTTTTGTTGTATGATCCAAAATCATTTTGCATCCTCTCGTCTTGCGTCGATGATGTGGGATTCATTATGGCCCTCCTTCGAGACGGTCACTTTTTGTCGACATCAACATATTATTCGGGAATTTGATCGAGAGACTCCCTTCCAGTGCCTTAGAGCTTGCATGCCTTAATGTCAAGTTATTTGCACTCGACGACAAGTTCACATCATTGGCTTTCGATCAAGTGATTTCATGGGTGTTCGACTTCAGTTCATATATTCACATTCCGTGAATTGTGCTGATAGATCTTTGAGGGCCATTATCATTATTGGTGGTTTCTCTTGCGCTTGTTAACAGTTTACATCATTGACTAGTAATCAAGCGACTTTCTAGCATGTTCGATGTCACCACATATATTTGCATGTTAGGATTTGTACTTTGATCTGGTCATGTTGGAGCGCAAGACCCTGGAATCAGATCACACAAGTCCAGGTTCTGAAGTGGTGTGACATGGTTTATGATGATATGCATGTCCCTTTCAGATGGCTGGTTGCGACCAGACCATGAGTTGTCATATGTGATCCTTCTCATTATTGGATGGTTGCGACCATTCCTTGGTTTCATTATGATCCTTTTTGATGGATGGTTGCACCCATACTTGGATCCATTTACATGATCATTCTCTGGATGGTTGCATCCATGCCACGATTCATTTATGATTTGATAGAGATCTTAGTTTATGTATATGTATTTGTACTTGCCTACAGGTTTTCCAACGAGAGACCGGTTCCCCACACTGATTCGTAAGGAATTTCATCCCTCACTCTGGCTCGGCCTTCACGCTTTAGGGGCATCTATTACACAACATTTTGTCATTGTCCCTGTACTTCCCGTTCCTTGATCTTGGAAGACCTCTACAGTGAACCCCGCATGCTTTTCCTTCATGGAGAAACTCCCATTATGTCCTTCCCCATGAACAAATCTTTTCCCTTTTGCACCATTTCCCCTGAAACTACTGTTTTTCCCAGTTTACAAGAACGCCACTAATCGCATTTGTCTTCCCTATGCCAATGTGCAAATATTAGCACTATTCTCCACGCTGACCGATGTGACTGAGTTGTGTTCCAGTCACGTCAGTCCTGTTAAGGAATTCTTTTTAAATTAGAGCCGAAGCTTCCAGATCTAGAAGCTCGGTAACAGAAGTCTAGTAAACGGTTTGGCCAGATGGTGTCAAGGATGACAGTTTGGTCTTCTCTCCCCTATAATGATGGAACTACCTCAAGTGATAAGTCCTTCTTCCATGAGAAGAGGATCCATCTCCCATCCATATTTCCTATATAAACCTCCCTTCTTCCCAAGAACAATATAGTTAGAGTGTTGGCTAAGTGTGAGTATACTATTTTGATTAGACAAGCAAGCTATTACTAGTTGTAGCCATCTAGTTGTGTAAGGGAGATGTGTGTTTGGTTTGGAGTGAAGCCTAAAGGGAAGATCCTTTAAACTATTGTTGTTTGAAGGCATCATGGAGTGCTAGCAAAAGTGTGTGGGAACCTGGTCTTATCAGAGGAAGATTGCGACGTCAAGAAGAATGGTTGCAATCTCTCTTTGATATTAATATATGCAACTATCGATCAATTTCCTACATGTTTTGTAATAGTACATATTCACATCTTAATGCTTCTTGACCCATTAAGTAGGTTGAATTGCAATTTGTCTATTATTATGTTTGTGTGTCATTGTTTTTTACTTGTACCAAGAGCTTGAAGAAGGAAGCGAGAGATTGTTGGAGCGAGCAAGTAAGGACATCATCAAGTAGGATAAGCAACCAAGAGGTAGGCCCTCTTGATTGATTCTAACCTAAGGAAATCTTCCATAGAATGTGTCTGTTGTGGCTAGACCCATTACCGGGGTAGAGGAATTTGTTTGTGTCCGCACTTATAATTTTACTTCACCATAATGATGAAGTGGTCAAACAAGTTTGCCATGACTCCTTGGTAACTGCACTCAAAGAGAAACTTGTAATAGACATTCATAGCTTCCTTTAATGGTGTCCATGTCCAACCCATGCCAGGGAACTACTACTGGGCACATACTACATCAAGCAGGTATGCAGACATAAAGAATCTTGCTTGTCCATCCTTACGTAGATTCTGGGCATTTGACACATGCACTTTTAGCTTAAAAGCCAACATGTCTGACTAGTTGAAAGGCCTTCCTTCATTTTCCAACTAATCTAACATAACAACCCAACTATACAAGAAGGTCTCTACGCTCTCTTTACCATACAAATGACATGCGAAGATGACCAAGAGTTGGTAAGCCTTCTTGAGTGACTTCGTCTTGTACACCTCGTTAGGTATCGTCCTGTACTTCGATGGCTATTTACCCAACATTTCATGGTATCCCTAGTGTTTAAATTGTTGTTGGGAGTGAAGAAAAGTGCATCCATGTAGTTCACCGGCTGCAACAAATGATACATCTAATGGTAGTTTTCTGACTTGAAGGTGGCAAGTTGTGTCCCACTGGTATTGCTCAATATCGTCATCTCAGGATTGGTATGTCATAGAATCTAGTAAATGATATGCGTGCACGAGAAGGTGGGGTACCTACATGCAACCTTGTACAAGCCTGACTTATGAATGTGAACATAGACTTGTCAATCCTCTAGATTGATGAGTGCTAGTATTGCAGCAATAATGTTGCAACTCTTGAGGCCACCAAATTTACTTCATCAACCCAGTGTTCATACAAACTTGTAGGCGATAGTGTTGTATACACAATTAGATGTAATGGTATAATCTTGTCACTTTTGAATTGGGGTGATATACCATTATGGTTTCTCAAAACAATCTTCTATTGACTAGAAGAAGTCTGACTACAAAATGGAGAAGGGAAAATTATCCTTAGTGAAAGAAAATGAATGTTGCCTACTTTACGGAATGAAAGACTGAATTGGAAGTTCCTTGTAGACTACCATGAAATCCTTTAGCTACTCATTGACACCTTTTCCTTTAAAAAGAAACCTATCTTATCCTTATTAATAACATGTGATGATCTAAACTAATTGAGCATGGAATCTGATCTAGGGAGTATTATAACTAATGTATGCATGTGCTAATTTAGAAATTGTAGAAAAATCTCTTTTTTGATGTTTTCATTTTATGAATGCAAATGGTAATGTTTACTTTTTCTTTGGCAGAGGAGACAAGTATGGAGGAAGAGGTCTATACTAATCTTAGGGGTATGGAAACTAGGTGGAGGCCTAATCCAAGATTAAATGAAATTTTGCTAAATTCGGGCTCAAAATAGGCTGCTACAGGGTTTCCTGTAGTACTACTACCGGATTTCCCAGTTCTATTATTGGATGCCCTATTTTACTACAAGAAACAAGATGAAAGATAATGAGATGATATGGAAGGTGAAATGAAGTGTGGGAAAGTTATATGATGGGGGGGAATGGGGCATGGATGAGGTGAACACTCTCCAGAGGTATATAAAATTCTTCAGGATGGTTGGATTTGATCAAACGAAATGGAAATGTTTCTTACAAAACAAGAATTTTGATTTAGGGTTTAGTGGACTTTGGAAACATGGGTGCATAACGCTTGGATGAGGCAAATGAGAAGAGGTATCCCTGCAATTTTGAAGCTCATGCAACAACATAAATTCTTGTTTGCGTTTATGCACAAATTCATCTATAGATGGGAAAGATTCATTAAATAGAAGAGGACAGAGTTATCACCATCTAGTGCTAAGTTCATGGATGGAGATTCTTTGGAACCAATGCAAAAATTAAGAGATCAAAAATGACAATTGTAACTCATCCTAAGAAAGTTAAAGACAATGACCTACTCATCAAGAAACCCTAGATTATGCAGCAAAGCAAGAAATACATTTTTGGGCTGGATGAATAGAATTATCAAGTCATGATCCCATAAGGGAGATGAGGTGAAAGCCACTATCACCAAATTTCCTAGAGTATCTTATGTCACTATGATACAACTGATCTAACTATCCACAAATGGAAGTAGACTAATTAATCATGCAAATTCTTTCAAATTAACAAAACCCAAATTACTTCAACAACTAACTATGAATGTAATATAAGCATAGATTTACAAAAAGGGGAACCTCTGCTACTAGGGTTGGGCCCTAACCCAAGAGCTTTAGCCCTGTGATTCAACTCGGTGCTGGATCAAGGGAATGCTTCTCATTTTCATTAAAATATCAAAAATACATAGGATTCATTAGTCACAATGTCTTAGCTCGAAAATGCCTCTTGGCTAGAATAAAAAAAGTCGAATCCTAATGAGACTCTAGGAATTCTTATTTATACTATTGAAGTTACCAAAAACTTCCTTAAATTTGGGGAGGCTTGGCTCCCAAACTCGACATCAACTGGTCTTCAACTATCACTAGCTTGGCTGCCAATGATCTTAATGGCTCAGTTGCTTGTAACTCTGAGCTGATGAGATCTAGTGGAGGAGTCTTTGAGTGAGTGAGTAGTTAAGGAGGGAGATTAAATCTCCTAAAATCCCTCTTTCTTGTCTACTTATAGTTCTTGCACTTTAATTAGCCAAACTTTGCTCCAAAACCTACAATCAATTCACATTATACCACATGACATGACATCTCATCTTTACCCTTCACATTAAGAAAAATATAACAAAACATGTAAAGAAATGTGAGACAAGTTGATTTAAGTTGGATAGTGACATTAAGGTCCATATTATTTACCCATTGATGAGCCTCTTGATCATCCTCCTACTGAAAGTGTCTCTCATCCTCTAAGAAATTCAATCTATGTCTATGTATTTCATCCCTTTAATGGCCTCCTTGACATTCTAGGATTTTGTTGTAGTATCCTCCTCTAGTGGATAAAATCCTACATGTTTCTCTATTTCCTCCCACTTCTTTCTTTCTTCTTCTTCCTTTCTCCCTTGTAACATACCCAAGAGCAATGGTGGAATGAATTTCAAGCCAATCCAGTTGACTTTGAGTCTTTTCAATGCTTTCTTATACAGTGGGGTCCTTTCGAGTGCTTCCCTCATTCTTTCATGAGAATGATACTCCCTGATATTTAGGTTGTAGGGTAAGGTGTTCCATCTACATTGGAATTATTGATGGATTTCATCACCTAACAATCTCAAAGCGTCCTTAAAATGAGTGAATGCTTGCTTTTGTGTAGCTAGGTATCTTGATGCAAGCTAGGGATCATTCGGAATGAGGTTGTGGGTGATAGTGATCGCCATGGAGTTGGTTTATTCTAGTGTAATGTAAAGGGGTTTGGTTTCTTCTGTTTCCAATACACTTTTTACTTCTTTAGCCCTCACCTCTTCGTGATTCATCCATGATGCCAAGGGCATCTGTTGTAAGTCCCCTAGCTTTGGATTGGGGTCCCACACATTCAAATTTCTTAGGGCCAAGTTAAGTAGGTAGAATTAAGATATCTTGGCCCTGTCCTCCAAGGCTCTTTGGTCACAGAGATAAATCAAACTACCTATAGTCTTAGAAAGGCATAGTTCCTCATTGTGCTAGAGTTTTTATCTGAAATTGCATCCATTGTTCTTTGACGTATAAGGCATATGATTTTGATGGCATCTTGCACTGGAGTGCCTCCATGGAGAGACTTGCAATGTTTCCAACTAGCTCTATTTTTCTTGTACTTGCCTCCTTAGCCATGTGTTCTCAACCTCTAGTTGAGATTTGATCACTCTTTCCCTGTCTCTTCTCCTACTCAAATCTCTTCCCATTTCTAGTATTTTTTCTTCCATATGGCCCACATCCTCTACAATTTTTTAATTAGTAATTTGCATCCAATGATGTCTCTTTTCTCTCTCCTTTTCATGATCAAAGAATAGAGGGATGGAAAAAATTTGTGGTATTACTCTGCCCCCTCAATGAATCTATAATAGGAGCTGAGGTTTGGATATGGGCTAGGCTCCTTGAGCTCCTGGGACTCTCCCTTTACTATCTCTTGAGTATCTTCCTATTCTTGTATTTGGTTTGCTGCTTCTTTTCCTTCCCTTTGCTTTTTTTTTCCTTCCTGATCCTATTTCTATGTTTCCTCTAGTTTTAATAGAGTTTCCTGTAGGACTATCTTTGTTTCCTACAGGCCTGTCTGTGTTTCCTATAGGAGACCTTTCCCTTTTTGAAAAGGGGCCAAAGGTTCCTTAACTTGTTTTTCTGATGTTGACCTGGTGATAGACCTCTTGACATACGTGATTGGTGATCTTGGGGAAGCCTGTTGTGTTGTGCCTTCTTCACCTCTTTTTCCTAGAGGGACTAACTTCTCTTATTCTTTTAGTGATTCCTCTATGATTATCGGAATCTTGGTAGGTGTTTGAGGTCTCCCTTGTTTTATCCTGGTGCTCCCCCTTGTTCTGAAGTATAGGGGAGTCTGCCTCTGCCTCTTTCCTTTTGATTTGATAGGTGTACTTAGTGCAGTTAAGGTAGCATTTGCCTCCTTCTCTATGGGATCTGGAAACACCCTTGGAGATTCCTCTCCTTCCTTGCTATGTTTTCAGGACTTGGTTCATCCTTTTGTGCTTCTTCCCTGCTATTTTTTTCATCCTTTGTCTCATTTATTTTTGCCTCCTCTTCTTGAGGCTATTCTTCTTCTCCTTAATGCTCTTCTTCTTCAGGCTCTTATTTCCCTTCTTCAATCTATTCTTCCTCTTCTTCGCCACTAGAATTAGGGTCTCTTTCATACTCAATGGCTTGAATTTCATCCTCTCTGTTCATGTATGCAAATGTTTACCACATAATAGGGATTCTTAAGTTGTTTGTGGCATCTTCTGTATGAGTTTGATCAATCCATGATGTGCCAGCCCTTGATGCTTCCCTTCTTTTACTTTGATTCTCATATCTATTATTGATTGCAACAAAACATAAGGCACACTAATTCATCTATGAGGAGGTAATTCTTCTCCAAATCTCAGCTCATGGAGGAGTCTAAACTGGTAACCATAGACTATATTGAGTCTACCCTCACAAGAAATATACTTGAGAATGTGATAGCTTACATCATCCTAAGGATATGGAATGATCCACATTCTAATCCCATTTTTGTCTTCAATTTGTTCCTCTCCTTCCAATAAAAAGTTATTCTTGGAAAGAGTGTTGCTAGCTTTGTCCTATTTTCTCCATTGCAAGCCTAGAGGAAGTGTAGTGATCCTGTTAATGCTTTGAGGGGTGATTGCTATTGACAAACCCCTCACTATAGAAGTTGCACTGAATCTAGCTAGAGGTATGAGTGACATTGAAAATTCCCTAGCTATATCATCATCATATCCCCTAAGTAGCTCAAAGAATCCCAACCATTGATGCCTTGTAAAATTTTATACCTCAGGAGGATGTTGATGTATTCTAGTTGTTTTGGTGGGCTCCCTTCAGTTGAAACCTCCTGACATCTTTTCACTCTGTCAATCAATTCATATAAAGTTTTGGTAACTATATATTAAGAGTTTCCCTAGGTGATGAGGGTTTAGAGTTTAGGATGGTGATGACTACAATTCTCCTTTTGCTCTACACAATCCTCCACATAATTCTGCCTATCTCTATGCACATTGTAATTACAAAAAGAAATGACAATTTCTTTTCTTTTTCTAAATGAAAACATAGAGGATATGGAACCTACCTTTCACTACAAAGGCTTGGTTGAGGAGAATTATTGAATTTTTGGCTCTAGGCACCCCCTCACAACATTTTTGACAATCCTTCCTATTTCCTATAGTTTTCCTGTAGGTGCTCACTGTAGGATGCCAACACTAGCTTGATAATTTCTCTGTGTTTCTTGTATGTTCTCACTGTAGCATGGCCAAGACTAAATTTTCCTTTTTATGGCTCCTCGAGGTGGTATTAGTTCTCAAATTTTCAAAATGAACAACACCTTGCATGACATTTAGGGAATATCTCTATTTATGGTCGATTTCATTGAGCGATGTGTTGGCTCACTCAATACGAATTTATCCTTTTGGACCGTTGGTCCCACTATTAGTTATCATGCAAACCTTCCTTGTAATCATCCCCCACTCCTATTCAATGGAACTCGACCACCTTCCCGATTTATTCACTTTGTGACCTTGCCATGTGTCCAGTTGACTAGCACTTTAACGTTTTGTTATCGGGCCAAGGGTGACCAAGTTAACTGGCCACCTTCACTTATAAAACCAACTTTCTATATATTCCTACAGTTTTAATCATATTCATACTGATGACAGAGTGTGGATGAGGTGAGATACCTGTGGTTCCCTTTGCCTTGCTAATGAATGTTGGAGGGTGGTTCTATTGTGCTGCTCATGACTCAGGTACATCTTCTCTACTCCTCTTTTTTGTTGATTTTATTTTGCTTATAGATTGTCTTATCATTGATGTGCAAGTGCTAGCTTCCTGTATTGTTGTCGAGATTTGCAGAGGTCCCATCGTACCTACAATTGTGCTTATCCTCTTCTAGTGCATGGTGCTAAAGGTTATGTTTGGAGCCTATTGCTTCTTTAAAATAGGCTGCTATAGGGTTTCCTGTAGTACTACTAGAAGAAATCATGTAGGTACCTTTTTTGAATTTCTCTGTCCTTTATTTTATTGGAGGGTGAATAGGTATTGGAATGAGTGGAAGGTATGACCATGGAGTGGTAGGTGAGGTAGTATGTTGTTGGTATGCCCTTTTCATATTTCTTTTTTATTTTTGTTTCTTTTTCACTCATTTTTTTCTCTTCTATGTAGATTTTTTTTTTATGGACACAGAGGGTGACATGGTCATGAAGGGTGTTGGTTAAGATGTGGTGAAGTTAATGGCCTTGATTTTTTATCCAAAACAGGCCTGCATAATCATTTTTCCCTCAGAATTCCTTTCGTGTAGATTTTTAGGACTTCTTGTACTACTATAGGAAACTCTTGTAGTAACTACATGAAATCCTGTAGAAGTCACAAAATTGCTTGAAATTTGGAATTTTCTGTTGTTGGAGATCAGTATGGATGAATGAATAGGGGGGTCATGAAGGATATGAGATGGATGAAGAAAAAAATGGGGTTTTTCATGGCTTGTTTCCCTCTGATCTCGACATTCCTTATCTTATGAAAACCTACAAAAACTAGAATTGTTATGAGTGGGCAGGTTTGAGGTCCCTTCCATTATTTTTGTGCTTTTTCTCTCTCTTTTTTTTGTTTGAAAAATAACCAAGTTCCCTGAAAGGAGGTTTTCATCATGGTTGCCTGCCCTGGGCACCTTAAAGGAGGTTTTCACCCAAGGGTCTTTTATTTTTCTCTTTTATTTTATTTTTATTTTTTTAACTCTTGGGCTACCTCAAAGAGGCTTTAAACCTAAGAGTGAACCTCAAGTGCGTCATAGAGGTTTTCACATTGGTATTTTATTGTTTTTTCTTTTTTCTTTTTTCTTTTCAAAGATTCAATAGTCCTCAAGAACTTGGTGAGGTGAATGTTGAGACTCCTTCAATCACCATTACTTTCTTACTGATGTTGCTCATGAACTCCTTCTTTGAGAAATGGTTTTTGTAGACTTTCAACCAATACCCAATGACAAGAAAAGGGATACCATATTCATCAATGGTTCTTATCTGAACAACCTCATTTCCATGGCACTTTTCTATAACATATGGGCCCAACCATTTGGTCATCATCTTGCCTTTGAAATATTTCAACCTTGAGTCATACAGCAGAGCCCAGTCACCTTCTTGAAACATTTTGTCTTTGATATTTTTATCATACGAGACCTTTATTTGTACTTGATTCACCTCTGTGTGCAGGAGGGCTTGCATCTAGAATTCATCGAACCCATTTAGCTGTACAAACATTTCTTGTTGTGCCCTTGTAACATCTAGATCCAATTTTATTGTCATCCTTAAAGTGTTGTACTAAATATCAATGGACAGCATACTCTTCTTCCCATAGACCAAATTAGAAGGGGCAAACCCAGTGGTTGTCTTCCAAGTTGTATTGTAGGCCCATGTGGCCTCCATTAGTTTGTTAGCCCAATCCTTGCTGCTGCTACTAACCACTTTTGTCAGAATTCTTTTCAATGCTATGTTGGTGACTTCCACTTGTCCATTGGACTAAGGGTGGTAAGGAGTTGACTTCTTGTGCTTGATCTTATGTTGGCTTAACAAATTCTCAATCATGTGTGAGGTGAATTGAGTGCCCTAATCAGTGACTATCTCTTTAGGGCATCCAAACTTATAAAACACATTATCCCTCAAGAACTTGGCCACTTTCTCCTTTGTGGTTACCTTGAGATATTTGGTTTCAACACACTTTGTTAAGTAGTTAGTGCACACAATGATGTACTTTTTCTGTCATGATGGAGGTTCAACGGCCCTAATGAAATCCATTCCCCACTTTTCAAATGCCTCAAAAGTCACTTGAATTTGCAAAGGAATTTCATCCCTAGGAGTCGGTTTCCCCATTCTTTTTCACTGATCACACTGGGTGGTATACCTTCTTTTATCCTGATGGAGAGTGGGTGAGTAATAGCCAACTTGTAGTACCTTGAAGGTTGTCCATTTGGCTACAAAGTGAACTCCACAAGGCCCATCATGACAAGCCATAAGGATGTCAAAAACTTTCTCCTCCCTGACACATTTTATCAGAATTTGAACTGGGCCCAACTTGAAGAGATTGCCCCCAATCCAAGTGAAAGGGGTACTTTTCCCTATAATTCTGCTCTTTTCCTTGGAGGACAGATTTGGCGGGAATTGTGCAGCTACTAAGTAGTTGCTTATGTCAGCTAACCACAAAGAGAGAACTGAAATGGTGAATAAATGATCATCTAGCAGTTGGTCATTGATCATTCCTCCCTCACCTGCAGGCATAGTCAATCTGGACAAAAAAATTGTAACTACATTTTCTCTACAAGGCTTATCAATAAGAGTTAGATCAAACTATTGTAACAAAAGTAACCATATAATCATTTGGGAAATCACATCAGGTTTGTTCTCAAATATTTAATGGTAGCATGGTCGATTTGTAGAAAGGTTTGGTAACCAGTAATGTAATGTCTAAATTTATTCAAGGAATGGACAACAACTAGGTGCTCATTTTTAGTCACTGTGAAGTTCAACTCAGATTTGGAAAAAAATTTGTTGATGAGGCAAATGGCATAAGGTATCTTGTCATCTATCTGGCCCAGAGCTGATCTTATAACTTTGTGAGAGGCATAAGCATCTATGTGAAAAGGAAGAGCTAAATTTGGGTCTCAGAGTATAGGTACAATAGTCAACTTGTCCTTTAGGGTTCTAGGGCCTCTTGGCAGCTTTCTAACCATAAAAATTTAGATTCCTTGGCCAATAGTCCAAACAAAGGTGAGGCTACCTTACTGAAGTCTTTTATGAATATCCTATAGTATCCAGCTAAGCCTAAACAACTTCGGACATGCCTCTGCTTCTGAAGAGTATGAGACCTCTTTATGATAACTATCTTATTTGGGTCTACTTACAACCCTCCCCAGGATATTGAGTGACCTAGAACAGTCCCTGCAGTCATTAAGAACTCACACTTCTTTAGACTAAGGGGTAAGTTCATTTAAATGCATTTATTTAATAGTTTTTCCAAGTTAGAGAGAGCCTCTAGGAAATCACACCCATAGGGGGTGAAATAATCCATATAAATTTCCATAGAATCATGGACTAGCTCTACAAACATGCTGAGGACTTCCCTCTAGAAAGTGGCAGGGACATTGCATAAACCAAAAGGAAGGAACCTATAAGCAAAGGTACCCAAGGGACAGGTGAAGGTGGTTTTATCCTAGTTCTCTGGGTTGATCTAGATTTGATTGTCACCATTGAATCCATCCATGAAAGAGAAGAAATTCTTTCCTACTGTTGTGGCCAGCAACAACCCGCTTCTTATTTAGTGTTATCCCTAATACTAAAGAAGTGGGGGCCCTTAGTCAAAAAATTTAAAAATCAATTAGTACTTTAACTTCCTTTTTTAATAAAACTTACCATCATAAACTTAGGAGAATACCCTTTAAAAAATAAAAAAAACTAAGTTTTATGATAAAGTGGAATTATTCCTTAGGAAATATCGCATCGCAAAAAGATAATGGATACCTCCTTACAAGCAGAAGTCTAAGATTGTGGGTTCATGATGCGAAACTACACATTAAGAAAACAATTATCGCATCGCATGTCTAAAAAATTACTTACGCTGAAAATCTTTAAGCCGCCGATATGGGATGGCGCATATCGCAAATCACATTTTGCATAAAACAGATTAATGAATGAATGACATATGTTGCGATTTTGCGATAGAGCAGTAAAGTGATAATGTGATAATGCGAGAATGTGATATAGTGATCTTGCGATATTGCGATATATCAATCTTGTGATGTTGCAATCTGCAATATTGCGAAGCAAATCACAAAATCACTTCATCGCAGATCTTTCGGGCTCGTGGTTAGAAAAAGTATTTTCCATAAACCGAGACCTGGTTATGCGCTTTAATGCTAATTAATGAGTTAGTTGCTAGTCATTAATGGAATATGGTTTTGTGCTTATCGAAAAGTCATTTCATGTAAGGTGGTGTATTTATATGTCTTCGGCATTTAAAACTTTCCCATGACCTTTCCTTATCATTATTCTCACTTCACTTGTAAATTGCAAGAACAGAGAGCAAGGAAATATACAAAGTAGTATGCAGGATATTATGGGAAAGAAAGGCAAAGCCCCGAGCTCTGAAGAAAAAGAAATGGCGCCTTTGTATACAGACACCACCTGTAATAGAGATGTTGGTATTGCGACTTGGGAAGGCATGTATAGTCTACTTGAGGAAGAGAATCCCAGAGTAATAAAATCTCAGCAACTACAAACAAGCTAGAGACAGAAGGCTCAAGAAAAGGTAGAATCAATCCAAAGGTTAACCAAGTTGAATTGGGATTCTTACTGGGCATACTTGGTAAAACCACATAGCCAATACATGACTCTCAAATGCATCATCAATTTTGCTAAGAAGATGGTGCCAGCTCTTGCCGATTCTGTTTTCACAGCACAGCTAAAATCGGAAGTCGGCCAGCTGACTCTTCTCAAACAAATGCTGAATGCTTGGGATTTCAAGGAGAAGATACATAAATAATTAGTTAGTAGTTTTAATTTTAGATTCAGTTTTAGTTATAATTTTGCTTTATTTTTTCATGAAATGAGGACGGTCATTTAAACTGCTTCCTACATTTTTTTAATAAGTTATTTTTAGATTTAGTTAGTAGTATTTAAACCCTTCTCATGCACTTAGAGAATGGTCCTGAAATTTGTCAAAAACTTATCCCCAGAACATGCACTTTTGTACCCTCTGAGGAGGTTTTGATGAATGAATTGAATAGGATTTATTGATATCTGTATTTAATATCTGCTACTGATGTTGCACTTCTGTACTCTTATTGGATGTTGGATTAAGAAGAGATAAATCATTATCACTTGAAGCTCATGAGTAGAACTAGTTATAAATGGTACCTCTATCTCTTAACTATTTCTGCCTTTGTGTTAAAAGTGATATTCATGTTCAGTTGTTTATATATTGATGTGTGAATGTCTGAGTTATCATTTGGCACTTTTGTACAGTGATAGCTATTTATTTATGCTTAATGTATGAGTAGCTTATTATGCGATATGCCTTTCACAATTGTTTCATCTAACTTTTTATATGAAATCATTTATCTGTATTGAATTATTTTCTCATAACAGTTGAATGATCTTTATTATCGATTGTTATCTGAAATAATCTTAGATCGCATAGCAAAAGGATTACACCTCGGGTTAGCGTAGACTTAGATATTTCTGCTTATTATAATACAATTTGCATGTTATTAGATTAGAGTTAGAATTAGAGCATCTCACTTAAGAACTTTTAGAAACGAAATATCAATTCTTCACACACACACACACATAAATTGGGAAATTAGTCCCATATCCCCAGTTGGACCCACTATACCAAATGGAAAAGGAGCTACTAACCAAGGCCCGGACTGGGTGGGTATCCCCCTTGTTGTAGACCCGATTTTCGGGGCTTCAACACCTACCAAACCATCTAATACTTGGTCAATGAAAGGCTGAGGTAAAAGTTCCTTTATTTTGGCTTTGTTTTTGGCCTTGTTTGGAACCAGAACCAAAGGAGACACCCAATCACTATCTGAGATGGGGTAAGTGAGTCATGCATCGAACAACTTCTGTAGTTCTTCTTTGACTATATCATTGAGGTTTGGGTTCATTCTCCTCTAAAGTTGGAAAATTGGCTTGTAGAATTCCTTGATCTTAATGTGGTGAGTACAAACTGAAGGGTCCACTCCCTTCATTTCCTTGTAGATTCAGGTAAATGCATACAAATGCTTTCTTAGCATGACACATAACTCCTCAACCTGAGGTACAAATAGGGAGGGGTTGATTTTCAATGTGCTTTCTGGGCCAAATTCTATCATATTGACATGATTAGGGCTTGATTCAACTAAGCATAGATAAGACCAAGGGATATATTTTTCTTCCTTCACTAACTCCTCAAGAGACATGGTGTTGTGGGGTTGATTCTGGAGGATTTTCTCAATCAGGTCATCTTCATCAAATTGCCCCCGTCCTATAGTAGCATTTAGGCTACATATTGGGGAAGAGTAGACTTCATCTTCTTACTCCTCTTCTAACCATAAAGGTAATTCGTGCTCCAGAGATGGTTGAGCGGGAGGCTACAAGACCAATTGTTTGGACATATGCCCATTTTTAATGGTCATATTCCTAGCCCTACAACTTATCTATCCATCAGCAGTGGCTAACCATGGCCTCCCTGATGAGCCTCATCATTGCTTAACTATATGGACCTTAACACACCTCCAAGCTTATTAAAATCAGCTCTTATCATAATTCCTTACATATTTTAATATATTTTGCTTAATGAGATGAGTAAAAGTATGATGTTATGTCTAGTGGTCTAATGTGCATTGATTGTAGGTTTTTGAGAGAAAATCATGGCAATTTTGGCTAATTACGGGAAGCAAATTGAATTATACAAGGAGGAGAGATTATTGGAGATAGATCATCCTCATTTAATCCTCACTCATTCAAATATTCCTCAATCAAATCACACTATCTCAGAGTTGCAAGCAACCGATTCATGGAGATCATGGGTATCTGAGCTAGTGACAGTTAAGATCCAGTTCATCTTGAGTTTCAGTGCCAAGCCTCCCTAGATTTAAGGAATTTGTTGGAAACTTCAATTGTATAAATGAGGCCTAGAACCTCATTAGGATTCAGATTTTTTATGTAAAAGCACTAATCATTTTCGAGTTCAAGTTTTGTGGAAAAACAGTGTTATGTAGTTTTCCTGATATGATAATGAGAATGAGCATTTCTTTGATCCAGTACTAAGTTGACTTAGAGAGATGAAGCTCTTGGGTTAGGAACCAACCCTAGAAACAAATGCTCTTATTCTTGTACTTGCATGCTTAGGTGATTTCATAGATTAATGGTTGAATTGGTTTTAGCATTGTTTCATTGCAAGTAGTTGTGAATTTGATTAGTTTCCTTCCATTTGTGCATTGCTTTAGTAGTAGATTAGAAAGATAAAGGAATACCAAAAAGACTGATAACAAGTGGATTTGGCCTCACTCCCCCCTCCATGGACCATGGTTTGAGAAAATAACTCCTATGCAGCCCCAAAAAGACAAAATTCTGATTTCTTATGGAATTTATGGTTTTTTGCTACTTAGGACAACATCTTTTTAGTTTTCAAGAATAGGATTCAATTTTAATTTCTGATATCTTCAACCTTGTATTATATCTCATAGTTTTTCACATTATTCTGCAAGTATTTCCATGCGTGGACTACGCAACTAGATAATGAAATTTTGTTTTCTTAAGTTGATTGAAAATCTTTCTTCTTTGACATGATTCATGGATAAATTTTAGTGATTGATGCAGTCCAAGAGTTTAAATAGTGCAAGAAGATCTCATTACGAGAAACCCCAGCCTAACCTCATCCATCCATGATCACTAAAAGCCACTAAGTCCCTCAACCACTTCATCATTCCATAAGTACAACTTTCGAGGTTTGTTTAGAAAATCCAACCATCTCACAAACTCTGTTTTGAGCTCTGAAAAGGTCCTAGCCACTCCCCTACCTTATTTCCTCCACCTTTCACCTTCCCTAAGCCCTATACCACCTTCAAAACCACTCCTATTTCTCTCATCCGGATCCTATAGGAGTACTAGGACATATCATAGGAAGCATTAGCACATCCTGTAGTACAACCTGTAGTGGCCTTTTTTGAGGCCAATTTGTGGAAAAGGCATCTTGAAGGATAGGAGAAGACCGTTACTTGCCTCCCAAGCCATTTGACCTTTCACCACCATCTCTAACCCACCTGCCACATCACAATGAGGGTTTAACATTCACAATTTCACAAAAAAGGGACAAAAAGAAAAGGAGTTGTTGTGTTAATTCATATGCACAACAGTGGAATGTTTGGTTATTTCAGATTACATGCCTAGGATAGTTAGGATTACACACTTGCTAAATTTGAATTCTTTTGAAGAAAAATATCTTAGAAATTATTTACATGAGTGGTGTTTCTAACGAATTTGATTTTAGTCTTTCCTTACTGTAGTAGACACTATTCCAATACACGCAAGTAGTGAAACATTCTCCTTTCCTAATTAGTAATCAATCTTATTATGCATCAATAGAAGGTTGGTTTGAGAAACCACAGTGGTCTATCACCATCTTAGCAGTGAAAAAGAGTGGACCCATCACATCTTCTTGTGTATAGAGCACTATCACCTCCAAGTTTGTATGAACCCCAGGTTGATAAAGTAAAGGTTGTAGCCCTAGGAGTTGCAACATTCTTGCTACAATACTAGTGCTCGTCACTTTTCGGAAACATTGTCATGGATGTGTCTCAGTAAGATGTCATTTTTGATTTCTTTCTTCCATTTCTTAACTCTGACATTCTGCTATTAGATTCATTTATGAAAAAGTAATTGTGAATTCGTTTGCTTTATTTTCCATTCTACAAGTGAGATTTCGTTCAATAATTAGTTTCCATTCAATTTGTTATTCAATTTTGCAATTAGTCTCAAAACTTGAAAAAATGCAAAAAAAAAACAAAACAAAAACACTTATTTCATGCCTCATAGGAATAGGGATAACTTAGGAAAATTTCTACCAAATACCCCCACCACTTCAAATGGACAACATTCCCTCTTCTTCAGTAGCTATGAAATGGAGGACCGCTTAGGCAAACAACCAAATATTTTTGAAGAGCCTACAAGGGGAGAAGAAGAAGGAGAACCCATTTCAACTGACCTAATGGTTGAAAATAGAAATGATAGAGGAGATCGAGAAATATTTTGGGTGTTTTTCACATCATAGAGACTAATGGGGATACCAAGATGAAAACCATAATTCCCTCTACTCTTCCTCATTTCCATGGCCAGACTTTATAATATCCATATACTTTCTTGTTTGAATTCGTTGTCATATGCAGAACTTCTAATTACACCACCGATGATCAGAAGTTGAAATTATTCCCATCCACTCTCAAGGATGCATCTCTATGTTGGTTCATGCGTTTACCTAGGGATAGCATCACAACTTGGGCTCAGATGCAACAAGCCTTTAACAACAAGTATCGAGACTATTGCAGGTCCAAAGACACTAAAGAGGAAATTTTTAGGATGACCTTGGGGCATGATGAATCCTTAGAGGATTATAACGAGAGATTCCAACTTAGCTACAAAAGGGCCAGGTGTAGACTTGATCCTGAGTCTGTGAAGCTAGACCTGCTCCGAGGGGTAAGGGAAGATCTTCTAGATATCCTAAACCTGCTAGCGAGAGGGCATATCTATCAGCTACCCTATGAAGCTATGAAGACTGTCTTTAAGAACCATTCTAGGGCAGCTAGGAAAAAGTGTAGGGGTAGTCAACCAATGGCCAACTCATCCTCTTCCAACACATCCATTAAAGGTAAAATTGGAAATATGTTGGAATATTTCAAGAGTGAAATGTTGCAAACCCTTCCCCTACATATGGATGCTATGCACATCAAGAGGAAGCAAGAGGAAGCAGAGCTGAGAGCATTAGCCATATTCTTCCCTAGATGCACAAGGAGGCATCGTAGGAATGAATGTCCATTAAACCTGATAGAAATTTGCTCGGTCTATCAAGAAAACCACTCCACAGACAAGTTCCCTTCTCTACCTCTACTAAGAGTTATGTATCGGGGAATTGAAGGGGTGAATGAACAACTTTGCTACATAAATAAAAGGAGACGTCATGGGCCTCGACCATACCAGCAGGGCATGCAAGGGTCATCCTATACATGCTACAACCCTAACCAGAACACATACTTTCCCTCTTGGGGCCTCCCTGCTCATCCCTCTTGGTCTACACCTTCTCCTTGGCCTTTTCCACCTTAGTAGCATTCCTAGCCGACCAACCAATCATTTCAGCCATATACTCTGCCACATCCTCAGTGGAATGCACCACCCCATGGGTGGAGACCCCCATACAACAATGCTCCAACTTTATTACCTTCACCTCCTACTCAACCACAACTTTTACACCCTACTCCACCTAAACAACCTGAGATGCCTACCTAGCCAAATCCGAACCTGAACAATAGACATGCACAACAAGCATACAATGGAGAGACATCCTACCCTGCTTATGCTGTGTAGGTTCAGGAAATCAACCTAAGGTCTGGGAGAGTACTCCTCGAAAGCCAACCTCCATCTCCACCTAGGGAGAGTGAGAAGGAGAGGAAAGTATGCCTAGAATGAATCCACCACCCTTTCATGAAAGAATAACTCAATCAGTCCAGCCTACCCCAGAAGAGAATGAACTTCAAGGTGAATAGAAAAATCTATGTGTCAAAATTCCACTTCTCCAAGACAATAAATATGTACCTATTTACAACAAACTAATTAAAGAGAAGTATTTCAAACATCCAGGGAGGCGAGAAAGAGACACCCCTACCATTAATGTCATTGGACAATTGTATGAATTAATGTTGGGGAAGATAATTTACCCAAAGTATTTAGACCCTAGAAGCCTTGTAGTAGATGTGCACATCAATGGCACCATTGTCCCACATACCTTGATTGATCTTAGGGCTACCATTAATGTAATGACTAAGGACACCATGCTCAAGCTCAATATCCAGGGTTCATTAAGAAAGACCACAAGAGTCTTGCAGCTTCCAGACCATTCCAAAGTATCCCCTGACAGGATTGTTGAGGATGTGATGGTCTCTATCGACTCCTGGGAGTACATTTCAAACTTCCTAGTTCTCCAACCTAAGGCCAAACTTAGTGGTTATCCTCACATACTTGGGAGATCCTGGTTAGCCACTGTCGATGTGTACGTTACTTGTAGGGCTGGAAATATTACTATAAAACATGGGCATCTGTCCAAGCAATTGGTTTTGTGCCCTCCGGATCAGCCAACCTAAGAATATGATTTACCTTTATGGCTAAAAGAGGAGGAAGAAAATGAAGTCTGCTCTTCCCAACTCTATACCATATAAACTGCCATGGGAGGAGGAAAGTTGGATGAAGATGATTTGATTGAACACATACTCCCAAATCCAACTCCCAACACCTTGTCTTTAAAGGAAGTAGTAAAAGAAACCAAGAGTAACCATCAGATTGATCGTGTCAAAACAATAGAATTCAGCCCCGAGAGAACTTTGAAAATCAACCCCTCTCTTTCTGTACCCTAAGAAGAAGAGTTGTGTAACATGCTAAGGGAGCATCTGGATTCCTTTGCCAGGAGTTACAAATAAATGAAGGGAGTGCACCCCTCGGTGTGTAATCACCACCTTTATATCAAAGAAGGTTGCAAACGACGACCCCAAAGGAGAATGAGTCCATCTCTCAAGGATATAGTCAAAGAAGAATTGCAAAAGTTGTTGGATGCAGGATTCATTTACCCCATCTTGGACAATGAGTGCGTTTCTCCTTTAGTGTTGGTTCCAAAGAAAAATGGGAAGTGCAGGATTTGTGTCAATTACAAAGAGTTAAACAAAGCAACAAAAAAGGACCATTTCCCTCTACCTTTCATCAACCAAGTGTTAGATGGCCTGGCAAGGAATTTTTTTTTCTCTTTCCTAGATGGGTTCAGCAGGTACAATCAAATTTAGCTCAACCCAGAGGACCAGGATAAAAGCACCTTCACCTATCCTTGGGGTACCTTCACCTATATGGTCCTTCCTTTTTGCTATGCAATGCCCCTGCCACTTTCCAGAGGGAAATCTTGAGTATCTTTGTCGAGCTATTCCATGATGAAGTAGAAATTTATATGGATGGTTTTACACCTTATGGGTTTGATTTCTAGGAGGCTCTGTCCAACCTGGGTAAGGTGTAGAACGAATGCATTAAAATGAACTTGTCCCTTAGTCCCAAAAAATGTGAGTTCTTGATGACTGCAGGGACTGTTATAGGTCATTCAATATCTCAAAAAGATTGCAGGTGGATGCAAATAAGATAGCCATCATCCAAAGGGTCCCACCTTCACAAAAACAGAGGGATGTCAGAAGGTTTCTAGGTTTAGCTGGATACTACAGGAGATTTATAAAAGACTTCAGCAAGTTAGCTCCTCCTTTATTTGGGTTATTGACCAAAGACTATGAATTTTTATGGTCAGAGAGCTATCAAGAGGCCTTGGACACCCTAAAGGACAATTTGACCATTGCACCTATTCTTCGAGGCCCAAGTCGGGCCCTTCCTTTCCATATACATGTTGATGCCTCTCACAAAGCCATAGGAGAAACTCTAGGCCAGATAGATGACAAGCTACCTTATGCCATTTACTTCATTAGTAAGAATCTATCAAAAGTCGAGATGAACTACAGAGTGACTGAAAAGGAGCTCTTACTTGTTGTACATTCATTGAACAAATTTAGGCATTACATTACAGGTTACCAACATTTGTACATATTGACCATGCTACAATTAAATACTTGATGAATAAACCTAATGTAAATGCCCAGATTATTAGATGGTTACTTTTATTGCAACAATTTGATTTGACTATTATTGATAAGACTGGTGAGGAGAATGTTGTCGTAGATTTTTTTATCCAGATTGACTTTGCCTACAGGGGAGGAGATAATGGTTGATGATTAGCTACTGGATGAACACTTATTTTCCATTTCAGTTTTCTCTCCATGGTTTGATGAAATAGAAAATTACTTGGTGTCTACACAGTTCCCACAAAATGTGTCCTCCAAGGAAAAGGGGAATATTGTGAGGAAGAGTGCCCCATTCACTTGAATTGGGTGAAACCTCTTCAAACTAAGCCCAAATCAAATTTTGATAAGATGTGTCAGGGAGGAGGAAGTCCTTCACATCCTTCTCAGCTATCATAATGGGCCTTGTGGAGGTCACTTTGCAGCCAAAAGAACAACATTAAAAGTGCTACAAGATGGTTATTACTAGCCCACTATTCACTAGGATGTGAGGAGGTATAATAGTCATTGTTATCAGTGCTAAAGGATGGGGAAACCTACACCAATGGATGAAATTCCTCTGCAACCTAAAGTGACTTTCGAGCCATTTGAAAAGTGAGGCATGGATTTCGTTAGACTAATTGACCCTCCATCCAGGAAAAAGAAGTACATCATTGTGTGCACTAACTATTTAACCAAGTGGGATAAAGCCAAGGCCATCAAAGCAGCAACAGAAGAGAAAGTGGTTGATTTCTTACGCAAAAATGTATTTTATAAGTTTGGGTACCCTAGAGAACTGGTCACTGATCAAGGAAGATAGTTCACATCTCACATGACTAAAAATTTGTTAAGCAAACACAAGCTAGAACATCCACTCCTTACCATCCACAAGCTAATGGGTAAGTGGAGGAAACCAATAGAGCACTAGAATGCATTTTGACCAAAGTTATTAGTAGAAAGGATTGGGAAGATAGATTAGTTGATGCCACTTGGGCCTATAATACCACCTGGAAGACCACCACTAGATTCACTCCTTATGAGCTGGTCTATGGGAAGAAGGCCCTATTGTCCATTGAATTTGAATACAACACTTTAAGTATGGAAGCACAACTATGTCTAGATCTCACCAGAGCACAACAAGAAATATTTCTCCAACTGAAAGAGTTAGATGAATTTAGAATATAGGCCCTCATGTACACAGAGGTGACTCAAGTTCTAAGGAAGATTTGGAATGATAAGAACATAGAGGGAAAACAATTTCAAGAAGGTGATTGGGCTTTGTTGTATGATTCCATATACAAGGATTTTAAAGGAAAATTAAGGACTAGATGGTCAGGGCCTTATGTCATAGAAAAATGTCATGATAATGGTTCAATACACATAAGAACCATTGATGTAGAGGCTATCCCTTTACTTGTCAATGGGTATAGATTGAAGGTCTACAAGAATCCCTTGTCAAAGCAAGAATTCATCAATGGCATAAGCAAGATAGTGATGGTGGTGGAGCAAGTATCAACTTCTACCCCATCAAGTCCCTGAAAAAAGAAATAAAAAAATAAAAAGGAAAAAAGAGAAAAAAATAAAGAGACTCAGGTGAAAACCTCCATGAGGCACCTGACTCCCATTGTTGGGTTGAAAACCTCTTGAGGTGGCCTAATGGTGTTGGAAAGAAAAGAAAAAATAAAAGGATCTCTGGGTGAAAACCTATTTTGAGGCACCCAGCGAAAGAAGCTATGATAGAAACCTCTTGGAGGCACACAAATTGTTTAAAAACAAAAAACAAAAAATAGAAAAAAAAAAAAGAGAGAAAATAAAAAGTTTGAAAATGTTGTTTGTAGGTCAGCAGGAGGAGGATTATAGCACTTTAAGAGGAATGAAAGGACCTACACAATCCATATTTTCATTCTTCCTTCCCATATTCTTCATTATCCCATCAATCCCTTTATGAACTCCTCCAACTTAGTTTACACAGGGTCTTTGTTTTCTACAAGATTCCCTGTAATCCTACAAAATTCCCTAAAACCCTATAGGAGTTTCCTATAGGAATTATAGTGGCTTTGGAGTCCCAAGAAAAGTTACCCTAGAGAAAAGGGGATGACCAGCCTGTGTCAAAAAAAAAATGTTTACTCCACCACCTCATCAACATGACTCTCATTACCATATTACCCCTGCATCCATCCAATAAGTCAATTAAATGAGATTACAGTTTTCAAAGAAGAAAAAAACAAGTCAAAGAGGGTGAGAAAAAAGGACAAGGGGACAATACCTGACGGCTATACCTCTCACCTACCAATCACTAGACCCCTTCTCTACCCATGTCAACAATCCTCATGCTCCAAAAGTGAAAAAAAAAGGTTAAAATTTTAGGGGAGAGGTAGCGACGGGACATCCTGTAGGTTTCCTATACGAAAGCCTGTAGCAGCCTATCCCACAAAGGAAAATTCAAAGGGTTGCATCCATTTTCAGCATGGAGATTCCAAGGTCAAGGAAGCTCCTCCAGAGCTTAGCAATAATAGTAGGATCATCAGCATCACTCTCCAGTACCTGCACATCAAAGGAAACAAACATCAAAAGAGGCCAATACAAAAAAAATATGCAAAAAAATACACAACATAGGGACATCATTCTCCAACAAGCATCATCATCAAAACATCTTACCCACATGTATGTCATCTTACTCATTCTCTCTTTAGCATGTTATGATAAAAAATGTGGGATTATGTAAGAGTTGTTTTCCTAAGCAAAGGTGGCTAGCTAACTTAGACATCTTCTGCCAGTCAACGAGGAGAAAACAGTTAGACCACTCCACACGTGGTAGCAGTCAAATCAGAAGAAAAAGGAGATAATGCCAAAAATGATTAATTTACGGAATAACAAAGTGGGAGATGATTAAGAGTTGAGGGAAATGATAGACTGATATAAGGACCAACGGTCCAAAAGGAGGTGCTCGTACTTAGAAAACCAGCACACCATCCTACACAATCATTCATATAAGGAAATAAAACACTGATTCCCACCCTAAAAAAACATTATCAATCTCGAGAATTCATCGAAAAGAGGATTTCCTTGGCCTTCTTGAAGCGGCACCTACATGAGATAGTGATCATTTTGGAGCACAGAGGCACCTACAGGATCCTAGTGGAAGACCTACAGGATAAAGAGAAGTCATCTACAGGATTATCAGTGGGAAATAAGGGATGAGAGATCAAAGGTTTTCCTCATGAGATAGTAACCAGTGAGGTAGGAGCTGTACCTTCCCATATTTTCTAGTTAAAGAAATAAAAATAAAAAATAAATAAATCCTGCATTTGGTTAAAGGATTTTGTAGTCTACGAGAATTATATTGTAGATTCATCATTTAAATATCTCTCATCCACTAAATTCTTGAATTATATCCATACAAGCCTCCACAATTACCAGGGAAAGAAGACAGGGGGTTTTAACAAGAGAGAACCCACAAACACAGTAAAAATTCATCATCACCCTCCTATAGTAGAAATGTTTGCAAGGCACAATTGGATAGGTTTCTTTGAAAGAATGAGAGCATGCAATGATGAGGTGGCCAAATACTTTTCTCTCTCACTCATACCCCTCACTAGGACCCATGTTACTACTGTGGTGAAAGTGCTATCAGTAGAAATCACCCTTGAAGTTATAAGAAAAATCACCACACTCCCTTTAGGGTTACCTTGGAGAAAAGAAGATAAGGGTAACAACACCCTAGAAAAGAAGAAATTCTTTTTGGAAGGGGAGGAGGCAAAGGAGGACAAAAATGGGATCAGAAGGGAAAGCCTTCCATACCCTTGTAATGAAGCTAGTTACCACCTCATTAAATATATATCATGTGAAGGGAGATACAATGTGGTGTATGGATACAATTTTAGACTTCTCCAAGAACTCAGATTTGGAGCAAACACAACTCCTCCAAACAATCTAAGTATACCCTAATTTCTTCTTCAATCAGTAATAGATATGAGCATCAAAGTGCAGGAGGGAAAACATCAACAACTAACTCATCATGGGTTAATAAAATTTATCCTAGAATATGATCTACAAAACCTAAGACTCCCTATTACATGGACAACTTTCAGAGACATGCAAGCAGAGGGAGAAAAGATCCCCACTGTTAGTGAGAGGGATGAAGAAACAGAGGGACGAGATGAAGAGGAAATAGAGGAGGAAAAAGATGAAGAAAAGGAAGAGGAAAACGAAGAAGAGACAGAAGAAGAAACAAAAGAAGAGGTAGATGAGCAAAGTGAGGAACTAAAGGAAGAAGAGAAAGAGAAAGACAAGGATGAAAAGGAGAATGGAAAAGAGGAAAAAAAGGGGAAGGAAGAACAGAGTTCTAAAATTCAAGGCAAAGAAGCGGAAGAATCACCAAGGGTATCTCTTGAACCCACCGAGAAAGAGGCAACAACTACTCTTACTTCCCTAAGTACACCTATACAGTCAAAAGGGAAGAGACAAAGACAAACCCCATTATACTTTAGGACAAGAAAAAGAACAAGGATCAGGCAAGGAAGGCCTAAAACACCCATAAAAATTCCTATTTTCATTGAAGACTCACCAAATCAGCAAGAAAAGCTAGCTCCTCTTGAGAAAAATCAAGAAGAAGGATCATCAAGACAAGCCTCTCCCAAATCTCCCATCACTTATGTTAGGAGACCGGTCACAAGGTCTGCCTCATCAAAGGGAAAATGTCGCCTACAGGAGATACATAAAGAACTACAGGAAGTAGAGGCCATCCTACAAGAAACTCCGCTAAACCTACCGAAGACTCAAAAAATGAACCAAGAAGGTATCACTCAACAATAAATAAGAAAGGAAGACTCAAAACTGAGAGAACCTAGTCCACATCCCAAACTCAACTTTTATTATAGGTTCATTGAAGGGGGTAGGGTCATCCCATAGAAGTTTTCCATCGTCTTATTCTTTGAGCTTGAGAAAGAAAGGGCAAGGACAGACAGGTGAATGCAGATTTCCAAATCAAAAGGAGGGGAGGATGTAGGGCACATGGAGGAGAAATTGAAGGTGATGGGAAGAGAACTAAGCAGCATAAGGGATAGAGAGGAAATGATGAAAGCTTGATTAGAGGTAGATAATGCATGGCTAAGGCGACAACTACAAGAAAGGGAAAGTCAGTTTGCAGCTATGGCTAGTTTATCCTTAGAGCAAATCTAGTGTAGGATGCTAGCAAAGTCGTATTCCTTGTATCTCAATGAACAATGGCTACAATTCCAAATTAAGACTTCAGCATATAGGGGCACCATGCCCTTCCAAGACTATAGACAATTCATTGATGTTTTTGACCAAAGCACCTTGGAAGATAGAGGAAAAATGTATGAGTTTTACCTAGACAACTTGGCCTTCACAGATTTGAATGGGTGGGACCCAAATTCAAAATAAGGGGACTTGCAATTGATGGCTTTATCATCATGGATGAATCATGAGGAGGCAAGAGCTGTAAAAATGAAAAAGGTAATGGAAAGAGAAGAGATAGAATCCTTGATGATAAGAGCTAAGAAATCTAATCCAATGGTTGTCATCAGCACCCAAAACTTGATTGCAAATGATCCTAAGCTTGCACCTAGGTACCTTGCTGCACAAGAGCAACCAATAACACACTTTGAAGACATGTTTAGATTTCTAGGAGATGGCATCATGAAAGCTTGCCAAAGGAGATGGAACACCTTGCCTTAAAGTATAAAAATCAGAGAATACCATTCTCCCCAGAGGATGAGAGAGGCACTAAACATAACGCCCATGTACAAGCAAGCTCTACAAAGACTCCAAGTCAATTGGATTGGCTTGAGACTTGGTTGACCACTACTCCTAGGAATGTTTGAAGGAAGGAAAGAAGAAGAAGAAAGAAAGCAGTGCGAAGAAATAGAGAGGAAGGTGGGATTTTATTCACAGGAAGAAGAAACTAGGGCAGAAGCATTCAGGGATGTCAGGGAGGCCACAAGAGAAATGAAGGATATAGATATAGGTTAAGTTACTCATAGAATGAGAAACATCTTCAAAGGGGGGTGATGATGAGCCTCATCACTGGGTAACTATATGGAATTCAATACACCTCCAAGCTTATTAAAATAAACTCTTCTCATAATTCCTTACATATTTTAATTATATTTTTCTTAATGAGATGAGTAAAAGTAAGATGTTATGTCTAGTCATCTAATGTGCATTGATTGCGGGTTTTTGAGAGAAAATCATGGAAATTTTCATTAATTAAGGGTAGAAACTCGAATGAGACAAGAAGGATAGATTATAGGAGATAGATCCTCCTCATTTAATCCTCACTCATTTTAATATTCCTCAATAAAATCACACTAGCTCAAGTTGCAAGCAGCCGAGTCATGGAGATCATGGGAAGCTTAGCCAGTGACAGTAAAGAGCCAGTTCATCTTGAGTGTGGAAGCCAAGCCTCCCTATATTTAAGGAAGCCATTGGAGACTTAAGTTGTATAAATAAGGAGGCCTAGAGCCTCATTAGGATTCATAATTTTTATGTAAGAACACTAAGCATTTTCGAGTTCAAGTTTTGTGCAAAAACATTGTTATGAAGTTTTACTGATATGATAACGAGAACGAGCATTTCCTTGATCCAGCATTGATTTGACTCAAAGGGTTGAAGCTCTTTGGTTAGGGCCCAACCCTAGCAGCAAAGGCTCCTCTTCTTGTACTTGTATGCTTAGGTAATTTCATAGATTAATGGTTGAATTGGTTTTATCTTTGTTTCATTACAAGTAGTTGTGAATTTGATTAGTTTGCTTCCATTTGTGCATTGCTTTAGTAGTAGCTTAGGAAAACAAGGAATACCAAAAAGGCTGGTAGCAGGTGGATTTTGCCTCACTCCCCCCTTCAGGGAGCATTGTTTGAGTAAATAACTCCTATGCAGTCCCAAAAAGATAGAATTCTGATTTCTTATGGAATTTAGGGTTTTCTGCTACTTAGGCCAACATCTTTTTAGTTTTCAAGAATAGGATTCAATTGTCATTTCTGATATCTTCAGCCTTGTGTTAGATCTCATAATTTTTCACATTATTCTGCAATTTCCATTCATGAACTAGGCAACTAGATAAAGAACTTTTGTTTTCGTAAGTTGATTGAAAATCTTTCTTGTTTGACATGTGTTATAGCTCCAAATCTCACTCTTATGGTTTGTGATGCTGCACTCATGGCCTAGGGCAACCCCTCCTTCCAGACCTGGTCCTAAAATTTAAAAAACAGTGTTTTATCCCCTATACGTGACATTGCCCTGAGTTAAACGCGTGTACACGCGGGTCTGTGTATACCCAACCCGCGTGTATGTATTAAAACACTTAAAAAAATAAATAATTCCTTATTTTCGGGCGGAGATCGCGGGTTTCACCTGCTGATCACTTGTTAGTGCCCGTGGCCCAACTCTTCCCAACCAACTCCTAACTAAAAAACTACTTTGGAGATGGTATAAAAAGACATCAAAGGGAAGGCCTAAGAGAGAGAAAAGAGAGAAAGATTATTATGCTGAGATTTTCCCCTTAGACCAGGTCTGAAGTCATTGGTGCTTTCTGCACTTCCCCCACTTTGCATTGGAAACCCTTGTTTCCATGTGTATTGGTGATCATTCATCCTTTATATCACCATTGAGTAAGGCTTGGAAGGAGCTCTTGTTGGAGGCTTGAGGCTGGAACGAATCCGGGAGGAAGCTTTGCTTGGAGCCTGCTGAAGGTGTTTTAGGTGAAATCTTTCCGTTATATGTACTTTACTTGCCTTTACATAAAGAAACACATCTTGGTTCCCGAAACAATCTTTCTTTATGCTTATGAGATTCTTGTCTTGAATTCTTATGCAAGTAGTTACTTAAAGATTTTTATAACTAACTTTATAGCATAAAGATGGTTTATGTATAAGTATTTGTCCATGTACTGCTGTGTTCTTTGATTTGTTTGTTTTACAGGTCAAAGGAGAAGAAGGGAACTCCAAGAAGGGTTTGGACCCTAAAGGCCTTCTCGAAAGTAGGACCTTAGGTACGTACCGTCAACATTAGAATTTGCTTACAGTAAAGATAATGGATGTGTGTGTGTTTCTTTGAATAAGTAATTTTCAGTCTGGTAGTGTCTTAACCCAAAGGACCCTAGGGGTACTTTCCCCTCAACCAGAATTGGCGACTCCGCTGGGGAACAACACTCTTGTTGTTCCCAGTTTGGGTAGTTTTCAAACCAATCAAGGCTCAGCCCCTCTGTTTGCTGGCTCTGACTGTCTGATCTGTTCTTGAACTCTAAGCTTTTCCAGTTTTTTCAGTCTGTGTTTTTTATTTTTCTTGAAAATCTTCAGATACGCTGTTTTTCTGGATTACAGAAGCGTATATACACAAGTTGAACTAAGTGAACCCGCGTATACGCAGGTTTCCTCAGTTACAGTCGCGTGTACACACATTCTGCACATCACTGCAGGCGCGTATATTACATAATTTTCAAGATTTATAAGTTTTCTTTTGCTGAATGTTTGTCTGGTGGTTTGGGTCAGTTTGAAGCAGTCATTTTCCAGTAATAGTCCTCTGTTTAACAGGGGGCATCTTGTTCTGAACTCTCTCTAGTTATAAGGAGTATTAGTCTTGTTTTCGTTGATTGCAAACGTCATTGTTTTTTGACATACAAGATTTCTGGTTAAGAATCTTGATTGCTCTGTTTTGGCATAGTAGGAAGATTGGATTCAATCTTTGTGTTCATTTTGTTTCGATGACCCTTTTGTTTTCTTAACGAAACCATTTTTGTGACCATTTGCTCCTTAGTTTCGGGAAAATTGTTTGTTACCATTTTCTTGAAAACTTGTCTTTTGATCTTTTGGACTTTCATTGCTGCTTTTGATTGTCATGAGCGATTTCAAACGCATTTATTTTTGTTGGGTTTTCATCATTTGAAAGGTGTCAATTCACAAAAGTGTCTGGTTGCCTATTCATCAATCATTGGTGTCAGTATTTTTGAGAGCATTCTTTGAAAAAGACTTCTTGGCTTCATTGAAATAAAATCTTTTGAAAGTTTTGAGTTTCGCTTTCTTAAACTTGCTTTTCATTTGATTTCCTTTTTTGCGAAGTGAAAGTGCTTTGTGTTTATCTTAGAACTTGTTTTTATTGTTTGGACGAAATGATTGGTAACACATCAGCTTCTATCTAAGCATTTTAGTGGCAAGACAAATTTGATAAGGCAGCAACTTTCCTTCTTTGTTTTTAGAGTAGTCTTTAAATCTTGCATCCACATATAGTTCTTGCATTAGGATAGATTTGAATCTCTTTTTAGGCATATATAGTTTTGTTAGTTTTTTGTGAGTGTGGAGTCTAAAAAGAAAAGGAAAATTTGTTTATATTGGAAGTACCTCTGAACCTCATAGAAATTGCTCTTCATCGAAAACAAAAAGTGCATGTGCATGTAGCTAAGTTTTATTAATTTCTTTTGCGTCCATAAAAACACCACAAGTTTCATCTCCATTACCTTGTGACTTAAAGAACAGCCTAATAAAATCAAGCGCTAATTAAAATCCACTAGAACTTTTTGTTTTAGTCAGTTACACCAACAAGTTTAGGATTTTAGGGCCTTGGATTAGGCGAGTGGAGAGTTAACTCTCTAAGGCCACATAAAACGTCAAACATAAGAGTCTGAATAACGAGAGAAAATCCAATAGCGTTAGGAAGACCAGGAAAGCTCCGGATCTGGGAGTTAAGCATGAGGGTCTGTGAAGACAGGGAAGAGAGATACCCCCTCTCCTACTTGCCCGAACTTACCTCACGACTGTTCCGCCTGGCTTCTGCGACGAGTTGGTACCCATAGTTGCCTCTCCTAGGGATCTACACAGGTGGTTGCGGAGGGGAATCCCGTGGCACCTGAGGTTGAAGTTGTATCACTCTCGATAGTACTACTGGAGGGCACCCTTGTGAAGCTTGGGGGCTTGCACCGGCGCAGGCTATTGTTAGGAGGTCAGCGTAACTTCCTCTGATACCTTCGCTGATAGGACTGGGCCCTCATCATCCCAAACTATCTTCGGAAGGCCCCTTATTTCACTTTCTCGTATTTTTGTGTCTGGTCCTAATCACCCGGAGTGGAAATACTTGGAAGTTGTTTGACTGGATATATCTTTAGGGACTTTATAGTGTGTGCTCTGTGCTCCTAGTTGGCCCAGCTTTCAATTTTTTGAGTCTTTAGTTAGATCATAACAAAAAATTCAAAGTGGTTGACCGATCTCCAAGACGGTCTCGAAGACTTCGTGGTCTTTCGCCGCCAAGTTTAGAGCCTTCTCCGAGAAGGCGCAGAGGCAATACCACCGGTGGGCTTCGTTCTACGCTGGTTGACGCATCGGAGATTGATCCTCCTAGCGGAGGCATTATTGCCCAAGCAAGGCCTGGTACCTCTGAACAAGAGAGGGATACTCCAGTCCTTTCTCGAGTTCTTTTTCAAGCGGAGAATAAGGTAGAGGTAGAATAATTCTTAGAGTTGTTAGGGGCTCCGAATTCTCCCCTACCATTTAGTCATCCGGACGTATTGCAATACGTTGGGACTCCGTCACATAGACCATCAAGTCCAGGTTACGCTACGTGCTTACCATTCATGACCACTACTGGAAGCATGGCTTCTACAAGTGCTACGACTATGCAAACCCCAACATCAGTGCAAGGGGGAGGAACTATTTCCATCCCCTCCACTTCCTTGTTTGGATCTTTTGCGAGCACATCTCTACTTGGGTCTACCTCCATTCCGTCCACGAGTGGAAATGCTCAAACCAATGTTTTTGGTACTGGACTCTTCCCTTTTGGCACCCAACCACAGGGTATTCCATCGGTTCCGTTTAGTGCCGCTACGTCCATGATGGGCGGATCGGTTTCATTCCAGGGTTTTCCTTTCGGAAGTGGTCATATACCACATTCCAACCCGACGGTAGGATCCATGCCTTTTTCTTCAGTAGGACAAAGCAACAATCCTTTCCAAGGTTGGAATAACCCTGGGGTTACTAGCACGGGAACTGGGAATCCATTTAGCGGCCAACAAGGGAATAGGTCGTACTCCATGGTTAGCATGTTTCAAAGCATTCCTCCCCTTGGTTCGGCTTGGAACCCATACCAGGGGTTATCAACTCCTTATCATTCCTTAGGAGGAAACTTTGCGGGTTATGGAGGTTATACGGCAGGAGTTGGTCAAACTCCGAATTTTGCTGGACCACAAGGCTTGCCTTTTGGTTCAGCCGGTTCTACTGGTCACTTTGGGCAGCCTGGTGCCTCCCAAATTCCAGGACAATCTTTTCAGAGCTTTGGGAGTTCTGCCCAGTCTGGGTGGAATCCCCTAGGTCCTCCTAGGCTTTCATTTCTGGCAACGTTAAACTTGCCAGATCTCACAAAGTTAACAAATGACCCGATCAGGTATAATCCGACCTGGCCTCCGGTCCCAACCAAACTCCCTCCGGACATTCCAAAATTCGAAGGGAAGAGTGGTGAGGACCCAGGCGACCACGTAACCAAATTCCATCTGTGGTGCTCATCCAACTCCCTCATCGATGATTCGAATAGGTTGAGACTTTTTTAGCGCACCTTGACTGGTAATGCGGCCAAGTGGTATATAGAGTTGCCAGGGGGCAGCTTCACATCCTTTGCCGACTTAGCAAATGGTTTCTTAAATCACTTTTAGTTGCCTGTCCGCTATGACGCCGGAACTGAACTTCTGGCCACCTTTCGTCAGGATAAGGCTACTCACATTTCCGATCACATTCAGGAATGGAGATGGAGAAAGAGGCTCATTAAAGCCGAAATTCCCCCTGAATACTATCTCGAGTGGTTTTTGAAGTCTTTACAACCCGAGATCTCCAAGAATGTCTCCATTTCTAGGGTCTATTCTGAGGAGGAAGCCATTTTTAGGGCCCAGCAATTAGAATTGATCTACTCTCAGTCTGGGATCTGTTGTGCTCTACAACAACCCCCCATTTCAGATCATGTTTACTTATAAACATTAACGTATGAAATGGGTCCCTTTAAAATTTGATTTGGTATCAATACTATTATAATCCGAAAAAATCCCAAAAATGAATAAATGCACTTTATAAAGCTTTCTGGGTAAACCCTTAAAAGAAATTATATAATAATTTGTCATTGCGATAAAGCGATCGCAAGATCGCATATCGCAATGACACATGAATTATAATTAGGCACCCCGAAGTTTTCCGCCGATGCGCATTCGGCGCATTCGGCGATCGGCGATATTCCATGTACATGTTATAATGCTCCATGCCAATAGTCCCGACGCGATGCGCATTCGGCGATCGGCGATCGGCGACACGCTACCACAGTTGTGATGTTCCCAAAGACTTGTCCCGATGCGATGCGCAATCGGGAATCGGGTATCGCGGCAATCTCACCCAAGTCTTATTGCACTCGAAGTTTTTCGCCGATGCGATATCGCATTCGGTGATCGGTGATATCCAATACGCACCATTAAAGCAAACTAATTATATCCCCGATTGCGATCCGATAAAGCACGATTTTCAACGAAGAGCCGTTAAGTGATGGGATGGCACAATTCAATTGTAATAAAAGCTTGATCTCTCACGCAATCCTTCATCTATGCTCAACCGCCAAAACGTCCATTGCATGCTTAAATGAATCGTTCACCCGAAAAACGATATAATGGGCATTTAAGAAATGACGGATTGAAAACGGCTAATTAATAAGATCATGTCCTAAAATCTTTTCACGGATTGTATACGCGCCCATTTTAAAAGCTAAATCTTTTAGTTACGCATCTATTCATATGTGCTGTATCACTTAAGAGTTTTTCATCACTATCTCTATGTATTATGCCCAATTGCCCCTTTGTGCAGAATTCATTCACGGAAGCTTGGCCTGAGAAGATGGGAAAGAAGTCCAAGAAGACTGCAGGTGCTTCTGCAACACCAACTGCAGGACAGGCGGCTGCAAATAAGAAGAAGGGACTAATATCCGATACCACATGCACAGGGCTCACCAGAGTGACCTGGCAAGGCACTTATAACCTAATTGAAGCGGAGCAGCCAGAAAAGATAGTGTCGCAAGCTAGTGTGGACTTACTCAACAAGTCTGATGCAACTCTCAAAGATTTGGCCGATTCTTTCCTTCACAGGATAGCGGCCAAAGATCAAATTCTTCCTTACACAGACGTTGTGCAATGGGCGATTGAAGAAATCCCCATTTTGGACAGAACTTTCAGTACAAGAGATGGGAGGATTTTCGGATCATTCAAGCCAGATGACCTAAGGCAAATGTATCATTTGCCTGAACCAGAGAAAATATATAACAAAGACTTCTTGGAGAAGTTCGCAAGCGAGAATGAGATCGAATCTGAACCTATCAAGGATTGGAGGCAAAACCCCAACAAGCACAAGCATGAATCCTCCGGTAAGTACTCGGTCGATTCTTTGGCTTCTCCTTATTGTTATGCGGGGATTATGATGTGTAGGCTGTGGGGATTGCATGATTCTGCCAATTTTACCATTGAAATGGTTCCTTTAATGGAGGCAGCAGTAAATAGTTGGATTATGGATTGGGCTACTATTCTTTCGGATAAATTAGCAGTAGCTGTTCGTGATTTTAGGTCTCAGTCTGTTGTTTCAGAAAGGAAAATGCCCCCGTTCTACTATAGTGCATATATCCTAGACACTCTTTGTTTCAATTCCGAATTTCCTGTTCTCGGGTGGAGGTGGACTGCACAGGACCCTTCACCCATTCATATATATCATCAAAAATTGTGGAAGTCTTCTTATAAAGACAACCTGTATCAAATCTGTAATGGTTTCATGGTGCCCATTTACTATTCTATTTTTGACAAACCCATTTCAAAAATTTCCTATCAAGCCTCCTTTGATTTACCAGCAGTAGCAATTTGGTTTGGAGAAGAAAATTTCACCTATATCAGAGTTTTCGGCAGCAAAGCCGACCCACATGTTCTTCCTCTTTATGTTCCAGATAAGCTTCTAGCAAGGGAGATTGCATATCAGATCATGGCTGAGAGTACTACACAGACTCTCAAAATAGAAAAGAAGAGAGGATGGCCATCTTTTCCCTTCAGATGTGGCGTTTATACTCTGCATGATCTTAAACATGCAGAAAAGGAAGCCACGAAGCTCCAGTCTTTAACGCTGGCCACGATCCCAAACAGACCATACGACCCAAAAAAGACTGCTTACAATGCATTAGAGCAGGCCAAATTAACAAGGTTTGAGCATCAGAAGGATATGTTTGATGACCTGTTCATTGCCTCTGAGACAATAGGTCATGTTAAAGAACTCGCTAGGATGCGATATAATGATGAGGGATTAACTGAGTTCAATAAACTCAGAGAACAGAGGTTGCAAACTCTGCCTCTGCATTTACTGGCAACATCCCCAACAACATCATCAAGCCGACCTGTTAAAGAACAGGAGGAGCAGCAGAAGAAGCAACAGGAGGAACAACAGAGAAAAGAACAGGCAGAAAGGTTAAAGAAAGAACAAGCCGAAAAACAACAGAGAACAGAAATGGAACAAGAAGAAAGAAAAAAGAAAGAACTGGCAGATAGGCAGAAAAGGGAGCAAGAAGAACAGCAAAAGAAGGAACAGGAAGAAAAACAGAGGAGAGAAAAAGAGGAGCAGCAGAAGCAAACCAACAATGTAGAAACTACTATAGACCCCAATTTATTACAAGAATGGCAGCAGTTTCATTCCATCATCAGTGGATTGGAATGTTCAAAAAATGGGGAGAATTCTAAGACAAGTGATACTCAAGATGTTACCTCTCCTCAGGTTCTAAGTGGAACCAGCGGCCCACCAAGTTCTAAAGAAGTTGAAGTTATTCCAAAAGACCCCTCTGACCAAATTATTCTACAGATAGAAGATATTCCGCCATTGGATGTTTTCTACAGCCCAAGACACAGGGCAGTTGTAAAGCGGTCAAGGAAGAGACGAAGGATTGATCAACCTTCTATCTTCCTCGAACAAACGGTCACGGGTAATGTAGTATGGAAGGAGGAATTGGATCCCTCCGATGACTTAACAAAGCTATCTCAGTATGCAGGTGCTTATTCGGCGGCAACAATTGACAAAGCATTGGAGGTGAGCCTTCTTTTGAAGAATAAGGACCAAGAAATCCTTGTGTTACAGGCAGAATTGGTTGAAACAAGGCAAAAAGCAGCACAAGCTGAAGAACAGTTGCTGGTGCAATAGCAAGAGAACAATCAGTTGACTCAGCAATTGCAAGCGGAAAGGAAAAGGATCGATCAGGATGTGATCCACAAACAAAAATAATTGTCGGAGGCGTTGGAGAATTTGAGAGTGGCGAATGAGCAAATGATAAGGACCAAAGACGAGCAGATTGCTCAAATGTCATCACAGCTGGAAAAGATGAAGGGTGCATCGCAGGTAAAAGAATTTAAAACAGAGGCATTATTGATAAACAATGCGTTGATAGCTCAGGTCAGACTCTTATGTCAACAGATCGATCAGGCTGAGTCCCTATGTGAGCTAACTACAGCGATAAATCAACAGGTAGAAAAGGCCAGGACTGAACTAGATCAAGCGGACGAAGCCATTACTGCATATCTTGACTGGCAAGATACTGATTTGGGAAAAGCAGCAAAATTGCCCAGGATTAATAAAACACAGAAAGATATTCTTTTCACAGAATGGCATACTCAAGTGGTGAAGGCAGAAAGGGCGGCTTCAAGATGTAAAACAACCGCCAGCAATCTAGTGGATCTAGTAAATAACACTCTTTACCTGGACAATATGATTTCTCAATGTACATCGGGAAAGATAACAACTCCAAATGCATTAGAGCTAACATGCTACCCTGAATTAGAAGAAAAAGGAAGATTAATCGCTGGAGTTAAAACCTTATCCGTAGATGCATATTGGCTCTTTTTTATTAAGCCACATACACAGAAATCTGCCCTAAAGTGCCTTACAGATGCAATCGGGTGTTTAATTCCCGATATCCAAGATGCCACCTACGCTGCACAGCTCAGTTCGCGCCTCAACAAACCTCCAGAAGTTGAGGCAATGCTTGCAATTAATCAACTCAGATTCAAATGGAAGCAGCCGACTTAATGAGTCACCCTCCCGCTTGCCAGATCGCCAGCCAAAACAGGATCAAGAGTTATTGATACCAGCTTAGTAGGATTTCTGTTTAAGAAGATATTTAAATTAGATTAGTATTTATAGACCCTTTCATTGTTTTGGAAAGGGTCGTAAAATTTTGTAATGGACTTAAAGGCTGAAGTTTGCACTACTGTGCTTCAGCCTATATTCTTTTGTGAAACTCGACCAATGGTTCTTAACTTAATGGGAAAGTTGTTTTATGCAATTGCGCACTATTGTCTGTTGTTTGGAATGCTTTCTGAGTTCAAGGAAGGACTGCGACGTAGCGATTAATATATGGGAGTCTTAAGCAGCTTACATGGTACTTTTATCTGCATCTATATTTATTCTTCTTATATGAATTGCTGTGTTATTACTTCTTGCTATTATTGAATACATGCATGCGCTATAACAGCAAATCTCTATCTCAGTCCACTATTGGATTTTTTGTGATTTGCATTTCTTTTAATCATGTATGTAACAATGATATGAATGATAGTGTAGTAATTTCGCTGTTATCGCTTTGTGTAACTATTTATGCATAGCAACCTTGAACAATTTAATATCTATGTTTGAAGACAGAGTCATCTATATGCCTGTCTAAAAGCCCAGATCATCAAACGCTACACTTTAGAGATCGATAAAACCCCGGGGTAGATTATAGTTATTATATTCATGCCGATAGTTGTATTTATTCGCTTATCATTAGCATAATCTATAAGTCGCTCATCCATCCCATTTTATCCATTTTTGGGAAACTGGTCCCATTATCCCCAGTCGGAGCCACTATTCCAAACGGAAAAGGAGCTGTACTAAGGTCCGGACCGGGTGGTTTCCCCTATGTTGTTGCAGCGATTTTCGAGGCCTCAACATAATTGGCGCTAGAAGGAGGGCCTCAACTATGAATGGCACATAAGTCCAAACCTATAAGCCATCCCAAGAGTAATTCTCCCTCCGAATCCCCTCGACCTTCCCATTTGCATACTGGTTCGCCGGTATCCAAACAAGGAGAAGGGGAATCAACTACCACTGCTCAAACCCATCATACCACAGAACAATTAAGTCTTGAATCACCTGAAGTCCAGTCTCTAATCCATAAACTTCAGAGCTTCTCGATTTCACCACAGAAATCTGAGGTATCAGAAAGCAGTGCGACTTCACAGTTCAAACTACTCATCCTCTCACCAGACTTCAGAGCGAAAAACTCGGTATTGAACCCACTGAGTTCCCTTTACCTAAAAGGAAAAAAGCGAAGAAAATTACTGAAGGATCTGATAGCGAGGAGCTCTCATCCACGTCCTCCATTGCATTTTCCCCTCTGCGAGGTCAACCATCCACCCCCCCATTACAAATTGTCGTTCATCAGGGATCAGAAGCCTCAATATCCCAGCCTGTTCACTCCTCATCTTTGATCCCTTCCCATACATCTAGAATCCCAACAGTAGTCTCAACCACTGTCGCTATCACAATGGCAGACCCATGGACTAGGCCAGGTGCAGTCAACATGCCCCCACCATTGCATGATCTACCAGATGCTCCCGAAAAATGGCTGCCTAAATTTAACCCAGATGACGGGACCCAGGCTGAAGAACACATTAACAATTTTATGTTAGCAGTTAACTTAAAAGGAGTGACAGAGCAAGATGTTGTTGTAAGACTCTTTCCCTACACCTTACAAGGATCAGCAGGATCCTGGTATTTTTCCTTACCCTCTGGTTCAATTACCAGTTGGAACACATGCCAAGAGCAGTTTCTTACCAAATATGGAGATGATAGGTCCTTAGCTACTTTAATAAACGACCTCTCTAATATGAGAATAGAGCATAGGGAACCAATAAAGGAGTTCAATGCCAGATTTAATAAACTCCTGAATAAAATCCCTACCGCTTCTAAACCAAGTGAACAAATCTGAAGCGAATGGTATATTACCGCCCTACCTTAGCTGAAAACATGAGAGAAGCACTTGCTGTTGAAAAGCGCATCAATGCTCTAGAAAAGAAAGCTGCTTTGGAAGATAGAAAAGCTAAAAAAGTCTCATTTAAAGAGGATTCCAAGAAGAAAACCCCAAAGGACCCGTACGACATGGAAGGTTTACAAAAGGTCCTTAAAACGTTGTCTAACGAAATGGTCGAAATAAAGAAACAGGTGGCCGAAACCTCAAACAAAAGACCATTTAGGACTTTTAAGAAAACTGAAACAAAGCCGCCCAATGTTATATCTAATGCAGATTCAGAACAAGAAGAAGAGGAAGAGGAAACAAATTCACAAACCGATGATGAAGAAGAAGTAGCTGAATGCCACGGAATGTGGGATTTTATACTCCCAAACTCTGATACCGAGAATGAAGAAGAAGCCTTTCCAGTTACTACAAGAAGTAAAAGTACTTCTGAACCTCCTCAGGCAACTTCAAAAAAGAGGAGCGCAGGTGCTGCCACAACAAAAGAAAAAATTCCCCCAAAGAAGTCGCCTGTAGTGGTTCCCCAAAACCAGCCTTCAACTTCTAATTCTCCTTCAACATCCAAGACATTAGTGGTATCTGATTCAATGGAATATAACATTGTTGATGATATGAAGAAAACTAAGGCAAACATAACTATGTTTGAGCTTAGTAAATTAAAACATCAACAAAAATTACTTCTTAAAGAATTGAATGCTGTTCCCTCTACTCCCCTTCCCAGTGCAAGAGCTGCCAACGATTCAGGCCAGCCTCCCGCAGGTATGGTTGAAGCTACCGATTCAGTTCTAATTGGAGATAAATCAAGTTCTCACACTCCACCCTTCCTGCTGACCTATGAGATTTATAAGAGAAATCTGCACAACTGTTTAATTGATTCAGGGGCATCATCTAATATAATGCCAGCTTCAGTTTGTTCTAAACTAAACATTGAACCCCAAAAGTTTGATATTCATATTGTACAGCTAGACAGGACTAAAGTGCAGGTTGTGGGAGAAATTAATTCTGTAACCATCAGATTGTCTGCCGATCCCAGAATTGTACAGAGGATAGATATGTTAATCGCTGACATACCTGAATTCTATGGTTTAATCTTGAGCAGAGATTGGTCCGAAAAACTGCATGGGTACATTTCCACAGATTGGTCACATATGTGGCTTCCCTACAAGGGAAAGCCAAATCAAATAAGGATCGATCGAGAGAAGCATATGACCCACACAGTTACTGAATTTGAGCAAGAAAACCAACCTGTGGCATTCAACAACAACATTTTGGGGAACTATTCGTCAGAATCATTCTTTGGCAACTTTGTTGCCCAACCATCTCCTTTTTCAGTCAACCATTTTACATCTCAGATAGAAAATTTTTCACAAACTGATAAGTCCAGATGTTTTAATGATGCTGAGAAAAATGTAAATATCTTTATTAATACTCCTTTATTTTGGTCTTTATATTTTTATGGCTCTAAGTCCAGTGAAGGCTCAGGAGCAGGTTGCATTTTGGTTAGTCCACAAGGAGAAAAGACAATGCTGTCTTGTAGGTTAGAATTTGAGTGCACTAATAACACAGCCGAATATGAAGCCTTAGTCCAAGGATTATATAAAGCAATCGGTCTCGAAGTGCAATATCTAAAAGTATTCGGCGATTCGGAAATCATTGTCAAACAGGTGAGGAATGCAATTCATTGTCTTCCAAGTCACCTCAAGCATTATCAATCGCTAGTACAGGATCTTACCTCACACTTTTCAGCATTTAACATTTCTTCCATTCCTAGGTCACAAAATTCGGCAGCCGACCTACTAGCCAATGTAGCTTCTAAGCTTCTACCTTCTGAAGACTATAGCCTTGATAGATTTTCTGTAGAATTACTTTTTAGGCCTTCAATTCCTGACAATGTCACTAATTGGAGAGTATTTAACCATGACGAAGATATCTTGCAGTTTCTAACTTCGGAAAAATCCTATGACAATCAAGTTATTGAGGAAGATGATCATGATCTACAGATGAAACAAATGCCTCAAGAAAATTCAATTCCTAAACCAGTGGTGAAGCTTGAAGACCTTTATGATATCAAAGACAGGTTTAAACCTGTAATTAATGCAAAGCTTCAGAGTTCTACCCTTAGGTTTGAATTGATAAATCTAGGCACTAACGATGCTCCTCAAAACATCAATTTAGGATTAGGACTTTCCCAGGAAGAAAAGGAAGCATTTATTAAACTGTTAAGAAAAAACAAACAGGTCTTTCCTTGGAAGTATGATGATTTAAAGATGTATGATACATCTATTATCCAGCATACCATTCCCATGCTTCCTGATCAGAAACCGATTCAGCAAAAATTAAGAAAAATACATCCAAATTTGGAGAGCCAGATAAAGTCAGAGCTTAATAAGCTCTTGAAAGCCAAGATTATTTTTCCGGTCCGACATTCAAACTGGGTCTCTAATATGGTGCCAGTCAGAAAGAAAAATGGCGATATTCGAATCTGTATTGATTTCAGGAACCTGAACAAAGCGAGCTTGAAAGATAACTTCCCATTACCGACTATGGAGCAAATCCTCCAATCAGTAGCAGGCTCTGAATTGATGTCCTTTCTTGATGGATTCTCAGGATATAACCAAGTTCTGGTTCATCCTGATGACCAACTTAAAACCACATTCAGAACAAAATGGGGAACATATGCATATCAGAAAATGCCTTTTGGACTCATAAATGCAGGAGCGACATTCCAGAGAGCCATGGATATAGCCTTTAAAGGGTTGATTAATCGATCAGTAGTCGTCTATCTAGACGATATTACTGTATATTCTAAGAAGAGATATAATCATTTGCATGACTTAAATCAAATCTTTCAGCGATGCAAAAGATATGGTATTTCTCTGAACCCAAAGAAGTCTTTCTTTGCTCTTGATCAAGGAAAACTTTTAGGCTTTATAGTATCCAAAGATGGCATTTATATTGATCCTGATCGGATCAAGGAAATTTCTGAAATTCCTTTCCCACACAATAAAAAGTCGATGCAGTCATTTTTAGGCCAAATTAATTTTGTTAAACGATTTGTTCCAGATTTTTCTCAAATTGTATTACCACTTCAAACAATGATCAAGAAGAATTCAGTCTTCAAGTGGGGATCAGAAGAAAAGCAAGCTTTTGATGTTATCAAGCAATCAATAATCAATGCCCCAGCCTTGAATACTCCAAATTTTTCTAAACATTTTACATTGTATACCATTGCCTCCGATGTATCTTATGCTGCAGTTCTCACGCAGCCAAATGCTCACAATTTAGAGGCACCAATATCATTCTTCAATTCAAATCTTCAGGGTGCCAAATTAAATTATTCCGATGTAGAAAAGCAAGCCTTTGCTGTATTCAAAGCGGTCAAACATTATCGACCCTTTCTTTTAAAAACCCATACAAAAATAATAGTTCCTTTCCCGGCAGTTAGGCAACTATTAATCCAGAAAGAGCTGGGTGAAAAAAGGGCAAATTGGGTCACAGCGCTTCAAGAATATGACCTAGAAATTAAGCCAGCAAAGATTGTTAGAGGCCAAGGTTTTTGCAGGATATTGGCAGGAGCATCCAACATTCTAGAATCAAGCGATGTAGACCAAGCTCAAGAAATTAATCAGATAAGTGTTATTGATTCTGAATCTCAATATGCCGATTTAATCTTTTATTTAAAGAATGGTTATGCACCTCCGAATTTGTCTTACAAAAACAAAAGGGCCATTAGATTAAAAGCAAAGAATTTTACCATCATTGATGACGTGCTTTTTAGACAGAATTACGATTCTATCTTTTTAAGAAGCCTGGAAAAACCTGAAGCCCAAAAGGTTTTGCAGGAGCTACATGACGGACCAGCAGGAGGACATTTCGGAGCTGACACAACAGCTCACAAAATTATTCGTGCTGGTTACTATTGGCCTACTTTTTTTAAAGATGCTCACGAGTACGTAAGAAAATGTCTAAATTGTCAAACTGCTAGCGGAAGACAACGTAAATCAGCTTTCCCCTTGCAACCAATCAACATTGAACAACCATTTGAGCAATGGGGATTGGATATCATTGGGGAGATTACTCGAGCATCTTCCAAACAGCATAAGTCTGTCCTTACTGCTACCGATTACTTTACAAAATCAGTTGAGGCAATCCCTTTAAAGACAGCAAACTCTGAAGCAATCATTGAATTCATAGATCAATTCATCATTACCAGGTTTGGTGTCCCAAATGCTCTTGTTTTTGATAATGCATCTTACTTTTCAGGCAATGCTATGTTTGATTTCGCTATTAAAAGAGGATTTAAGTTAAAATATTCTGCTAATTATTATCCCCAAGGAAATGGTTTAGCAGAATCTACTAATAAGAATCTGATTAAAATCATTAAGCGAACCATCGAACAAAATCACAGGAATTGGCACAAATCCTTAGTGTTCGCATTATGGGCTGATAGGATAACACATAAAGCTTCTATTGGAACTTCTCCATTTAATCTTGTTTATGGGAAAGAAGCAATCTTACCCACAAATCTTATTCTTCCTTCTTTAGCCCTAGTGCAGTTCATTGAAGAAACTCCTTCCTCTCCTATTCAGTTTAGACATGACCAGATCCTAAAATTAGAAGAGGAAAGAGAAAAAGCCAAGGTTACTCATACCAAACACCAGCAAGTCATCAAAGCAGCTTTTGATTCAGCCTCATCCGGTTCAAAGCAGTTCCAAGTCGGTGATTTAGTTCTGAAATGGGACAAAGCCCATGAGGACAAGGGTAAACACTCCAAGTTCCAGAAGTTGTGGCTAGGACCATTTCAGATCTGTGAGAAGATAGGCCATTCAACCTTTATATTTCAATATTTAGCAGGTTCGAGAGATTCTCTCCCTATTAATGGCCTTGTCTTGAAGAAATTCTTTCACTGAGAAGGTAACCCCTTCTCCTTTCATTTCAGTAGGATTTTAATAGTTTGTAGGATTTTAGGAAATAAGGTTGTGAGATGTCTCCAATTGACCTTTTGCTATATTTAAAAAGTTGTCCCATAGAATCAATATAAACATTTGCTTTAAAAAGATAGAATTTTTAACCAAAAAGGATAATTTCTAGGAAATTAGATGTTTTTGTATTCTGAAATCACAATTCAAATTTTTGTCAACTCCTCTCAAATCATAGAAATATTGTAAACCATTTTCAGTTTTTCAAATTGGTCTCTAAAGGTTATCTATACTAAGATAGGAATCAATCCAATCTCAGCATCTTCAACTCTTACTCTGTCATCCATTACTCTTAAGAAGAAGATTGTTCACCCCATTCACTAAAGTTTATGATTTTTCAGAGTGTAATTCTAAAATATAAGATATTTAAGATAAGAGGTCTTATTACAAGCCTGCTTACCATGTTCATAGAGAAACAGTTTATCTGGCATTACCAATACTGCAAACCAAAACAGGGTAATGGCTTGAAATTTCAAGATAGGGGGTCTCATCACGAGCCAGCTTGTTCAGTTAAACTACTATCAGTGAGTGGCATTGTCAAACAGCTGGCCACCAAACCAGGACAATGGCTTTTTATCTTATCAATGACAAAAAAGAAAATGGAATGGAATACAAAATATGTAAAAAATATTTTGAATTCATTCTGTTAATCATACTGTTAATTGGATGGGACAATGGACAATTACATGGTTAAAAGGTATCCCTGTCGAAACTATAGATGTTTGCTGGCAGAGGCTCTACCTGTGACAGATGAGTTTACTATAAAAGGCTGATTTGGAAAGGTATTCTATTCTATCATTACAAACCAATAAAGACCGATTTCAAAGCTTAGAATGTTTTTATTTTCATAGAAAAGAGGGAGTCAACAAAATAGTTTCATTTTTCAGAATATATTGAAATCTAGTTATATTAGAAATTTCCCCATTGATTGAAACTTTATTTTTTGAAAAAGCTTAAGTGTTTCTATTTTTGAAAGAGATAACTGGTTCTTCCAGTGAATCGCCAATTGTTGTGCTCTACAACAACCCCCCATTTCATATCATTTTTACTTATAAACATTAACGTATGAAATAGGTCCCTTTATAATTTGATTCGGTATCAATACTATTATAATCCGAAAAAGTCCAAAAAAATGAATAAATGCACTTTATAAAACTTTCTGGGCAAACCCTTAAAAGAAATTATATAATGATTTGTCATTGCGATAAAGTGATCGCAAGATCGCATATCGCAATGACAGATGAATTATAATTAGGCACCCCAAAGTTTTCCGCCGATGTGCATTCGGCGCATTCGATGATCAGCGATATTCCATGTACATGTTATAATGTTCCATGCCAATAGTCCCGACACGATGCGCATTCGGCGATCGGCGATCGGCGACACGCTACCACAGTTGTGATGTTCCCAAAGACTTGTCCCGATGCGATGCGCAATCGGGAATCGGGTATCGCGGCAATCTCACCCAAGTCTTATTGCACTCGAAGTTTTTTGCCGATGCGATATCACATTCTGTGATCGGTGATATCCAATACACACCATTAAAGCAAACTAATTATATCCCCGATTGCGATCCGATAAAGCACGGTTTTCAACGAAGAGCCGTTAAGTGACGGGATGGCACAATTCAATTGTAATAAAAGCTTGATCTCTCACGCAATCCTTCATCTATGCTCAACCGCCGAAACGTCCATTGCATGCTTAAATGAATCGTTCACCCGAAAAACGATATAATGGGCATTTAAGAAATGACGGATTGAAAACGGCTAATTAATAAGATCATGTCCTAAAATCTTTTCACGGATTGTATACGCGCCCATTTTAAAAGCTAAATCTTTTAGTTATGCATCTATTCATATGTGCTGTATCACTTAAGAGTTTTTCATCACTATCTCTGTGTATTACGCCCAATTGCCCCTTTGTGTAGAATTCATTCACGGAAGCTTGGCCTGAGAAGATGGGAAAGAAGTCCAAAACGACTGCAGGTGCTTCTGCAACACCAACTGCAGGACAAGCGGCTGCAAATAAGAAGAAGGGACTAATATCCGATACCACATGCACGGGGCTCACCAGAGTGACCTAGCAAGGCACTTATAACCTAATTGAAGCGGAGCAGCCAGAAAAGATAGTGTCGCAAGCTAGTGTGGAATTTCTCAAGAAGTCTGATGCAACTCTCAAAGATTTGGCTGATTCTTTCCTTCACAGGATAGCGGCCAGAGATAAAATTCTTCCTTACACAGACGTTGTGAAATGGGAGATTGAAGAAATCCCCATTTTGGGCAGAACTTTCAGTACAAGAGATGGGAGGATCTTCGGATCATTCAAGCCGGATGACCTAAGGCAAATGTATCATTTGCCTGAACTAGAGAAAATATATAACAAAGACTTCTTGGAGAAGTTCGCAAGCGAGAATGAGATCGAATATGAACCTATCAAGGATTGGAGGCAAAACCCCAACAAGCACAAGCATGAATCCTCCGGTAAGTACTCGGTCGATTCTTTGGCTTCTCCTTATTGTTATGCGGGGATTATGATGTGTAGGCTGTGGGGATTGCATGATTCAGCCAATTTTACCATTGAAATGGTTCCTTTAATGTAGGCAGTAGTAAATAGTTGGATTATGGATTGGGCTACTATTCTTTCGGATAAATTAGCAGTAGCTGTTCGTGATTTTAGGTCTCAGTCTGTTGTTTCAGAAAGGAAAATGCCCCCGTTCTACTATAGTGCATATATCCTAGACACTCTTTGTTTCAATTCCGAATTTCATGTTCTCGGGTGGAGGTGGACTGCACAGGACCCTTCACCCATTCATATATATCATCAAAAATTGTGGAAGTACTCTTATAAAGACCACCTGTATCAAATCTGTAATGGTTTCATGGTACCCATTTACTATTCCATTTTTGATAAACCCATTTCAAAAATTTCCTATCAAGCCTCCTTTGATTTACCAGCAGTAGCAAGTTCGTTTGGAGAAGAAAATTTCACCTATATCAGAGTTTTCGGCAGCAAAGTCGACCCACATGTTCTTCCTCTTTATGTTCCAGATAAGTTGCTAGCAAGGGAGATTGCATATCAGATCATGGCTGAGAGTACTACACAGACTCTCAAAATGGAAAAGAAGAGAGGATGGCCATCTTTTCCCTTCAGATGTGGCGTCTATCCTCTGCATGATCTTAAACATGCAGAAAAGGAAGCCACGAAGCTCCAGTCTTTAACGCTGGCCACGATCCCAAACAGACCATACGACCCAAAAAAGACTGCTTACAATGCATTAGAGCAGGCCAAATTAACAAGATTTGAGCATCAGAAGGATATGTTTGATGACCTGTTCATTGCCTCCGAGACAATAGGTCATGTTAAAGAACTCGCTAGGATGCGATATAATGATGAGAGATTAATTGAGTTCAATAAACTCAGAGAACAGAGGTTGCAAACTCTGCCTCTGCATTTACTGGCAACATCCCCAACAACATCATCAAGCCGACCTGTTAAATAATAGGAGGAGCATCAGAAGAAGCAACAGGAGGAACAACAGAGAAAAGAACAGGCGGAAAGGTTAAAGATAGAACAAGCTGAAAAACAACAGAGAACACAAATGGAACAAGAAGAAAGAAAAAAGAAAGAACTGGCAGATAGGCAGAAAAGGGAGCAAGAAGAACAACAAAAGAAGGAACAGGAAGAAAAACAGAGGAGAGAAAAAGAGGAGCAACAGAGGAAAGAGCAGGAGAAAGAGTAGCAGAAGCAAACCACCAATGTAGACACTACTATAGACCCCAATTTATTACAAGAATGGCAGCAGTTTCATTCCATCATCAGTGGATTGGAATGTTCAAAAAATGGGGAGACTTCTAAGACAAGTGATACTCAAGATGTTACCTCCCCTCAGGTTCTAAGTGGAACCAGCGGCCCACCAAGTTCTAAAGAAGTTGAAGTTATTCCAAAAGACCCCTCTAACAAAATTATTCTACAGATAGAAGATATTCCGCCATTGGATGTTTTCTACAGCCCAAGACACAGGGCAGTTGTAAAGTGGTCAAGGAAGAGACGAAGGATTGATCAACCTTCTATCTTCCCCGAACAAACGGTCACGGGTAATGTAGTATGGAAGGAGGAATTGGATCCCTCCGATGACTTAAAAAAGCTATCTTAGTATGCAGGCGCTTATTCGGCAGCAACAATTGACAAAGCATTGGAGGTGAGCCTTCTATTGAAGAATAAGGACCAAGAAATCCTTGCGTTACAGGCAGAATTGGTTGAATCAAGGCAAAAAGCAGCACAAGCCGAAGAACAGTTGCTGGTGCAACAGCAAGAGAACAATCAGTTGACTCAGCAATTGCAAGCGGAAAGGCAAAGGATCGATCAGGATGCAATCCACAAACAAAAAGAATTGTCAGAGGCGTTGGATAATTTGAGAGTGGCGAATGAGCAAATGATAAAGACCAAAGACGAGCAGATTGCTCAAATGTCATCGCAACTGGAAAAGATGAAGGGTGCATCGCAGGTAAAAGAATTTAAAACAGAGGCATTATTGATAAACAATGCGTTGATAGCTCAGGTTAGACTCTTATGTCAACAGATCGTTCAGGCTGAGTCCCTATGTGAGCTAACTACAGTGATAAATCAACAGGTAGAAAAGGCCAGGACTAAACTAGATCAAGCGGACGAAGCCATTACTGCATATCTTGACTGGCAAGATACTGATTTGGGAAAAGCAGCAAAATTGCCCAGGATTAATGAAACACAGAAAGATATTCTTTTCACAGAATGGCATACTCAAGTGATGAAGGCAGAAAGGGCGGCTTCAAGATGTAAAACAACCGCCAGCAATCTAGTGGATCTAGTCAATAACACTCTTTACCTGGCCAATATGATTTCTCAATGTACACCGGGAAAGATAACAACTCCAAATGCATTAGAGCTAACATGCTACCCTGAATTAGAAGAAAAAGGAAGATTAATCGCTGGAGTTAAAACCTTATCCTTAGATGCATATTGGCTCTTTTTGATCAAGCCACATACACAGAGATCTGCCCTAAAGTGCCTTACAGATGCAATCGGGTGTTTAATTCCCGATATCCAAGATGCCACCTACGCTGCACAGCTCAGTTCGTGCCTCAACAAACCTCCGGAAGTTGAGCCAATGCTTGCAATTAATCAACTCAGATTCAAAGGGAAGCAGCTGACTTAATGAGTCACCCTCCCGCTTGCCAGATCGCCAGCCAAAACAGGATCAAGAGTTATTGATACCAGCTTAGTAGGATTTCTGTTTAAGAAGATATTTAAATTAGATTAGTATTTATAGACCCTTTCATTGTTTTGGAAAGGGTCGTAAAATTTTGTAACAGACTTAAAGGCTGAAGTTTGCACTACTGTGCTTCAGCCTATATTCTTTTGTGAAACTCGACCAATGGTTCTTAATTTAATGGGAAAGTTGTTTTATGCAATTGCGCACTATTGTCTGTTGTTTGGAATGCTTTCTGAGTTCAAGGAAGGACTGCGACGTAGCGATTAATATATGGGAGTCTGAAGCAGCTTACATGGTACTTTTATCTGCATCTGTACTTATTCTTCTTATATGAATTCCTGTGTTATTACTTCTTGCTATTATTGAATACATGCATGCGATATAACAGCAAATCTCTATCTCAGCCCACTATTGGATGTTTTGTGATTTGCATTTCTTTTAATCATGTATGTAACAATGATATGAATGATAGTGTAGTAATTTCGCTGTTATCGCTTTGTGTAACTATTTATGCATAGCAACCTTGAACAATTTAATATCTATGTTTGAAGATAGAGTCATCTATATGCCTGTCTAAAAGCCCAGATCATCAAATGCTACACTTTAGAGACCGATAAAACCCCGGGGTAGATTATAGTTATTATATTCATGCCGATAGTTGTATTTATTCGCTTACCATTAGTATAATCTATAAGTCGCTCATCCATCCCATTTTATCCATTTTTGGGAAACTGGTCCCATTATCCCCAGTCAGAGCCACTATTCCAAACGGAAAAGGAGTTGTACTAAGGTCCGGACCAGGTGGTTTCCCCTATGTTGTTGCAGCGATTTTCGAGGCCTCAACAGGATCCTACAAAAGTACTTGCCAGATGCTCCTGGATCTAAGGTTGATTTAGCTAAGCCGAAGCCAGGTCCGCACGCGGACAGTATCGTTGGGTCAGTAGACACAACTACGGTGAACTTGTTGAATCAATTGCAGCAGTTGTCTTTGCAAACTGCTTCTAACAACCAAGTCACATTTTCTAATCCTCCCGTTTCCCAAACTTCTTCAATTAATGCCGTCCAATCCGATAACCCCAAAGGAAATCAAAGTTCCAATGGGAAAAAGAAAGGACGTGGTAAGAAGAAGAACTCGGATGGGAAGCCTGATGCAAATACATCCGGCAACAATGCTGGTGGTGGTGGAAATGAGTCGAGAAAGAAAGTCAAGTTTCCTTGCAAGTTATGCAGTGGAGACCATCTAACTCATCTCTGCCCTAGGATTGAAGACGCTCAGCGCTTGTTATGACGGCAAGGGACGTCTAGTTCGCAAGCTGTGTTAACTAACCCGTTCCCCAAGGGCAGCAACTTCTTGCTGGCGCGAGTTCAAACCCTGGTACCTCCGCAGGGGGCAACCAGGAAGGGGACAAGTCGTCAAATGTTTTCATGATGGGTGCTCATGCTAATGTGGCCACACGGTCACACGATTATGGTGAAGGTGAAAATTCTAAGGGTAAATCAGTTCCCGAAACTAATAACCCACTTCATATTGAGCGACCTTCTGTTGAGACTATACCTCGGGTGCCGAAAGGTTCCGCCAAACGCGCGACTATCAACCCTAATATTAGGGTAGCCCAGTATTACTCCATTGTTGAGGATTTGGCTCAGAGTCCATGTGCTATGTCCGCGTTAGAGGTTCTCCAGTCATGTCCTACTCAACGAAGTGCATTTCTATCGGCAATGGGGGCAGTGGATCCAAGTAACTCCTTAGCTCTCACTTTTGATATGAATAATGTCAAAAAGAGACTTCCTCATCATATGGCTTTCCAGATGAAGTCTACCTACCAGAAAACGAATATTTTTCGGACGGTTGTAGATGAGGGAGCTTCCACGTGTGTCATTTCTATGTCATGTTGGAAGGCCATTGGATCACTGTCGGTTGTTCCTTCACCCACCCTATTGACAGCATTTGATGATCATTCTCATAGGCCATACGGGATTATCCTGGCTTTTCCTGTATGTGTTGGAGGAAAGGTCGTTAATATTGAAGTAGAGGTCATAGACGCTAACCTAGACTATAATCTCCTATTAGGAAGGAACTGGGTATACGAGATGGATGCCGTGGTTTCGACTTTGTTTCGTGTCATTTGCTTTCCTCATGAGGGGAAAATCGTTAAGGTTGACCAATTGGACTATTGTCCAGTTGATCCTCAAGCAAACTCTGACTCTACTATTCCTTTAGTGGGTAACCCCCGTCCGCCTACCGAGAGTCTAGGAGTCAGGATGTACTCTTCATTGATGGTACGTTTAACCTTCCCCCTCCTACAGCTGGTATAGATACAATTTCATCCTCCAGGGATCCTTTACGGAGAGAGTTTGTCCAAACTCCTTATTCTTTGAATCCTGGAACCTTAGCTTCATCTGCGACCACATCAGGTGACGACAAGGTGGGTGGAATAGAATCTCTTATATCTACAGTGGAACCTAGATGCGAATCTATCGATAACTCTATAGATAACCATTCTACTATTTCCTTTGGGAAAGAAATAGATGGTGATGTGGCTCATTTTCGGACCCTTTATTCCACCTTTGCATCGGATTGCTCGGATACTGTTTTTCCATCGGATGAAGTGATATTCGAAGCAATGACGGCCGTAGATCGACCTTTGGAAGATTTACATCGTCGGTTACACTTTTATGCCCCTGTGCGTGAAGTCGAATCTCGGTCCTCCAGTTCGACTAGGGATGTTTGTACGGTCCCTTTGGCTCCAACACATTCATTTGCCAAAGAGAGTATATTGATTGGTTCGATCATCGTACCTATAAACATCCCTAGGAGCAAGTTGGCGGAGCCCCGAAATGGGCTCTACCTAAAGAAGTACTTTGCTTAGTTCAGGCTGGGCAATGACTTCTTTGTACTTTATGTATATATTTATACATATATCATCGAGCGTTTTCTGATATCAGTGCTTTTTGGTCTGCTGTGGCAGGTGCTTATGGATGATTTGGTCTATTTTGGGTTCACCGATGGTGCTAGTCGACACACTTGGAATCTTGCTTCCGCAGCTTGGGTACTTTATTCTCCAACTGGTCAATTGATGGTATCGAGAGGCATGTGTATCGGTCCTGCTTCAAACAATATGGCCGAGTATACAGCTGTTATCAATTTATTATCCGAGGCAATCTCTTATGGGATCGACTCGTTGGTAATATATCTTGATTCTCAATTGATAGTGCCTCAATTAAATAACATTTATCAGGTTAGGGATCCATTATTATATCGCCAATATTTAAGGGTGAGGTTGTTGCAAAGATCATTTATTTACATTAATTATTTTCACATTCCAAGATCTCAAAATTGGTTAGCTAATTCCATCACTAATCAAGCATTAGACTGGCATACCAATCATTCATCATCATAAAATCATACATCAAAAAGTCAAATTGTATGTATATATATATATATATATATATATCATAAAACGCCTCGAGTGTACATATGTGTGTCCAAAAATATACAAAATTGGGACTCAAATGCCCATAATCATGTCAGGCATATCTAATGCCTCAGCTCAGGATGAGCATCTAAGTATGTCACTATAGCGTTGGCCACGCGCCGAAAGACGCGAACCCAGTGACGTGGCATGCCAACCACATGACGCTGCATATCCGGAGGAAGGTCCTCTATCTCAGCCATTGGTACTTGGCAGCTCAGTCTCGCCAAGTGTCGTTGGACGTTGTTCAGGGTCCGTTCCGTATCCTCAGCCGCCTCTTCGGCTCCTCGGCCACGCCGTTCATGCCGCAGGAATCCATCTGGTCGTACAGGCCCAATGTCTGGAACATGATCATCATATTAGTCATTTGAATCTCATCAAAAAATATTTTTCAAAATTCATCATTATATTTGAAAAATTCAAAAAAATCATAAAATAATAAAAAATTCTTACCAATCTCGCCCCATGCTGCATCCGGTGGTAACACTACATCAGGATCTCCTTTGAAATCCAGCCTAGCATAGGGGTAATCATCCACAGCAATGATCTGCTGCTCCCACCAGGCAAAGAAGTCATCGTCAAATGCATTCCTTGGGACTTCCCCACCCCCCAGACGTTTCATCAAGTCAGGCCACCGGCCCATGCGTGGATCACGTGGACTACTGATGGCAACGGCTAGCCTGGGGCGGAGTGCGGGAACCTTCTCGAAGAAGAAAGTGCACAAGATGGTTCCGAACCCAAAGTTCTTGGTCTGTCCCCTCCTGATAGAAGTGAGTTGTTCCTTCATGTTGGCAAGAAGAGGAGTACACCAGTCAAACACAGTAGTGAGACAGTCCACTGCCACGCTCATGGTTACCTGTGACGCCTGATGTAGTGAGGATGATCCATTCACTCAAGCTATGGTGAACAAGATTATCTTGAGTGACAAACTCGCCACATGTGGGATAGAGATCTGGCTCCTGACTTTCCGATGACCCGGGCAGTAAATCTGTACATAGTCATCTACACTGAGGCTATTCCGTGTCCTGCCCTGGGAATGTACTACCTCTCCCCTTCAGGAAAGGCCCGTGATAAAATATATGTCTTCCACTTCTATCTGGAGTGGCATCTGATCAATCACAAATGCTTCCTCATCGACATCCCAATAATCAATGAGCCTCTCGAGCAGATGCGTGTTTTCTTTCATATTTGGCAATTTGAAGAATTTAAGCAACCCGCATCCCCGTAGGGCATCTAATGCCTCATCATTGCCCATAACTTCATTATCCACGGCTGAGTGCTCTCTTTCACGCCATGTGATAGTCATCCTGGAAGAAAAAATCATTTTCATCCGTTAGTTTTGTGTATAAAATTAGTTCGCTGCGCACACGCGGGTTCCTATATACACAGTCGCGTGTAGGGCCGTCGTATACGCGAGTTCTATATGGCCAACCCGCGTGTACGCCGCGAAGGAATTTTTTGCAAAAATCCAACGGTAAAACATCAACTAAAATTCCTAAAAACTATCACAATTAATTGCAAGACAAGTTTGAGGCTTACCTGGAAGTTTTCGGCAAGTTTGAACGGTTGAATTGGTCACAGGGAAGTTTGCTCCTTTTGCTCCACAATTTTTGCTCTCCAAGTCAAATGGTGAAAATGGTGAGTCAAAAATGCCTTTTATAAGTTTTGAAAATGCAAAATTTTTTCAAAATTTTATTTTGTTTGGCCTCATGTGACTTTTAACTTGGGCGCTTGGAATGCCGAGTTTGGTTTGTTTTAAGGACATTTTGGACATTTTTCGACAGTTCGAGACGGTTCCATGACCGTTGACCCGTCATGGAAGGTATCGTGTTTTCACTGGCATATAGGTTAGGGACACCATTTTTCCGTTGCATTATGCATACTAGCCTCCATATGACCGATACATCTGCCGTAGGGTCCACCCCATCGTGTCATGGTTCGTAAGCCATTTTCACTCGCCGATTTTTTAAATCATGACACGATGGTAGAGCCATCCCTTTACATGGGCATCGTAGTTAGCACCTCACTGACATTTGTTGCCCATGCTACTTCATTTTAAGTAGGCTCGGGAGTCCTTTGTAGTCCCGCCATGACTTATGCGTTGAAGACTCATTCCCCTTTGCTTCTTCGCTTCGTTCTGGCCTTATACCCTAGAGGCTCCTATGTGTGTCGAGTTGTACTTCTGCATTGCATGTTGACCATTTGCACCTTTTGGCCTAGAGCCGGCTTCATTTGGACTCATGTTTAAGCCAACTTTTGACCATGACATCTGCAAAATCAACCTTGCATACCTTTGACTTCTGCAGCTTGACATACCAAGATCCGTGGAAAGAACATACCTCTGAGTGTCACTGACCAGTTTTCACCTCCCTGCATTGAGCATAGGAACGTTCCCTTCCCAGGAACTAGATCATCTGTTCCACCGACACTCGTTCTTTCCACTGTACCATAGCATTCTTTTATTCTTTTTTCGGCTTATCAGAAAAAGACAAAAAAAATTAAATATTCCAAAAAAGAGCAGGAACAGGGACATTATTTCCATCTATTGTTGGCAGCTAGAGTCAGTCATGTCGCCCTTGAACAAAGCACTCAAAACAAAGTCTCCTCCGCATGGGTGGGATTTATTTTGACTTAGGTATGCCATAACCTTGTTATTGAGTCAGTTCTCCCCCGATTGGTTATCTCTTCCAATCATATGGAGGGTTCGTTCGTGCCTCCTGCATGGCGAACTTATACAGAGTCATCATATGCTACCACATAGTCACATTGAGTCATGCTTTTGTTCAAGGGAAGTTAGCCTGGGTCGGCCTCTCTGCAGTGTCTCTTGACTCATTTTTCAGTCGGCCATCCCTGGTTGTCGGTATCATGTCTATCATCACATCAGCTATATTGGTCCTTTACTTGTGCCGGTTTGAGAAGGTCCCCATTGACTTCTTGCTGGCGGGTCTTGTCCTTATCGACGATGACACCTTGCTCTGAGGACAGGACTAGAGCCGCACCCTGGCCTTATTTTCATTATTGATAGGTCGCCTTGTGCTCAGCATCGATCAGTATCATGGGTCTTTGACTAAGTGGTTTCCCTTGTGTTCGACATCAGCATACATTATCACACATTGGGATTTGTGCAGTACCTTGGTTTCCATTTGACCCTATTGGTGGATACCTCGCCTCTGTGTCAGCTTTCATTATTGGTTGATTCAGAGGGTTTCTGCCGTGCGCTAGCCACATCTTGTGTACGCCGGAAACGTACTTTGGTTGGGTTACTACATCTTTTTCGTCTGATTCCTTCCACATTATTGGCCTACGGGTTACACTCGCGCTATGTTGATGGAGGATGCCTTAATGCCTTCCTTCTAGCGGATCTTTCCCTATCGACTCCGCTCATTGCTCTGGGGCAAAGATCTAGAGTCCATTTGGCAGTACCTTGGGGTTTGCAGTCATTAGTGGCAGATCCTTCGCTATCGACAGTGGGAAACCATCATTGTCTCCTGATCGATAGATTCTTACAGGTGTTCGACTTCAGCTCATCTATTCACACTTGTTAGATTGTACTGGGTACCTTGACGCTCATTATCATTATCGGTGAGTAGTCTCGCATTTTTTAACGGTATACATCAATGACCGGTAATCAAACGATTTCTCACATGGTCGACTTCAGATCATTTATTCCCATGGTGTAGAGATGTACCACGGCAGTCGGTGAAGACCTCAGGTTGTATCAGCATTCATTGGTTCACTTGACAGTTGCTCCTGTTGCTGCTAGTTGATACCACTCCACTTTATATGTTGCAGTCAGTCATGGCGACATTTTATATGCTGGCACCTGAGTTTGCAGTGTAGTACCATCCTATTCCATCATGTTCAGTTGGTAACTTTTGGGACCAGTCTTTGATATCAGTGATCCGTTGCATCTTTCAGCATCATTGACAGTCTTATATGTGATATTCAGACATGTACTTGCTCCTTATGATCAGATGATCCATTATGTATCTTCCAGTCATTTATACTTGTATACTTAGTGGATCCACTTGTACTTGATATGCGGACATGCTTTACTTATTCTAAGCATGGGTATGCCCACCTCAGACAGTGTTTCTTTCTGGTCTCCTTTTGGTGGCTTGGCAGGCTGAATTCTGGTGAAGTCCTCCTCGGTCTCTTAACAGACTTCCTTTCCATGTACTTACATAATATATTTCGGCCATCATGTTCCCCTTCTGACCTCATATATTAGGGGGCATCTGTTATAGCTCCAAATCTCACTCTTATGGTTTGTGATGCTGCACTCATGGCCTAGGGCAACCCCTCCTTCCAGACCTAGTCCTAAAATTTAAAAAACAGTGTTTTATCCCCTATACGCGACATTGCCCTGAGTTAAACGCGTGTACACGCGGGTCTGTGTATACCCAACTCGCGTGTATGTATTAAAACACTTAAAAAAATAAATAATTCCTTATTTTCGGGCGGAGATCGCGGGTTTCACCTGCTGATCACCTGTTAGTGCCCGTGGCCCAACTGTTCCCAACCAACTCCTAACTAAAAAACTACTTTGGAGATGGTATAAAAAGACATCAAAGGGAAGGCCCAAGAGAGAGAAAAGAGAGCAATATTATTATGCTGAGATTTTCCCCTTAGACCAGGTCTGAAGTCCTTGGTGCTTTCTGCACTTCCCCCACTTTGCATTGGAAACCCTTGTTTCCATGTGTATTGGTGATCATTCATCCTTTATATCACCATTGAGTAAGGCTTGGAAGGAGCTCTTGTTGGAGGCTTGAGGCTGGAACGAATCCGGGAGGAAGCTTTGCTTGGAGCCTGCTGAAGGTGTTTCAGGTGAAATCTTTCCGTTATATGTACTTTACTTGCCTTTACATAAAGAAACACGTCTTGGTTCCCGAAACAATCTTTCTTTATGCTTATGAGATTCTTGTCCTGAATTCTTATGCAAGTAGTTACTTAAATATTTTTATAACTAACTTTATAGCATAAAGATGGTTTATGTATAAGTATTTTTCCATGTACTGCTGTGTTCTTTGATTTATTTGTTTTACAGGTCAAAGGAGAAGAAGGGAACTCCAAGAAGGGTTTGGACCCTAAAGGCCTTCTCGAAAGTAGGACCTTAGGTACGTACCCTCAACATTAGAATTTTCTTACAGTAAAGATAATGGTTGTGTGTGTGTTTCTTTGAATAAGTAATTTTTAGTCTGGTAGAGTCTTAACCCAAAGGACCCTAGGGGTACTTTCCCCTCAACCAACATGATTCATCAATAAATGCCAATAATTGATGCAGTGCAGGAGTTTCAATAGTGCAACAGGATATCACGACCAACAACCCCAGCCTAACCTCATCCATCCATGATCACCAAAAGCCACTAATTCCCTCAATAAATTCATCATTCCATAAGACCAAATTTCTAGGTTTGTTGAGCAAATCCAACCATCTCACAAACACTGATTTGAGCTCTGAAAAAGTCCTAGCAACTCCCCTGCCTTATTTCTTCCACCACTTACCTTCCTTATGCCCTATAGCACCTTCCAAATCACCCCTATTTCCCTCTGTCAGATCCTATAGCAGCATTAGGACATCCTATAGGAAGAATTAGGACATCCTATAGGACGACCTGTAGTGGCCTGTTTTGAGGCCGATTTGTAGAAAAAGCATCTTGAAGGATAAGAGAGGACCCCTAATTTTGTCCCAACCCATCCGACCTTTCACCACCATATCTAACCCACCTGCCACATCATCAAGAGGGTTTAGCATTCACAATTTCACTGTTGGAAACAGATTGTCATTGATGTCAATATGGCAATATTCGAGGAGCAGATAGAGACAAGAGGAGCAGACAGAGCCGAAGAAGAGGAGCACATAGAGCCATCGGAGCAGATGGAGATGAGAGGAGAAAAAATACCACAGATAACGCTATCAGGAGCCATCGAGAGCCGTATAGGCCACAAAATCTTATCTGATGCTAGAGATTACACTATTGGAAACCTATCGGGCTTGTAAAGCCCATATATGCATTTAATACATTATTAGAGAAGAAACCATATAAATATGCATTAACGTAAATGGAGGTGGAATACTATGTATCCCCGACAAATACACTATCAGAGTTGTGCAGATGGACAGTAGATATAGCACGACGGGCAAATCCAATGGTTGCGGGCGATAAAGATGCACCCAGGTTAACAAGCGGGAGGGCCGTACTAGAAGGCGGTAAGCGGTTTCCCCGCACCGCTCAGGGGAAAAGGCAGCTTACATACGAGATGGTGCGATCCTGTAATAAAGCACCTCGTGGCAGATGGGATAGTGGGGAAACATCTTTCCCCATGGGCTATCACGTGTGCAAGTTCGCGGGGTAGGAGCTGTGAACGCTGTTAGATCTTGTGGTGGATGATCGAACGGCTGGGATAATCGCACACATTTTGTGGTTAATGTGACAAAGAAATCTCGGGGCTCAAAATTTTTATTAAAGCTTAGGGTTATGAGGAAATGGTCATATGGCCGCTTTAACTCTGTGCTTGGGCTAAAAACGAAAAACCCTTATATGTGAATTTAAACAAAGGACCCTAGGAAAGAAGAGAAATGAGGATGAACGAGGTGAAGGGTGACTTAAACAGGGACTTGAGAGAAAAAAAAAGATAAAGGGGTTTAAAAGAGAATGAAGGAGAATGAAGGGGAGAAGAAACCAACTGCTGCGAATCTATTGAAAGCACAACCAACACTGCCAAACCTGCTTCTTACCCATCAAAAGCTTAATCTCATAGCAGAGCTAACAGTCACAGCAATCAAGGAGGGAAGCTGGAAGATCAAGGGAGTCAGAGGAAAGTACAACAACTAAGGAGGAAGCCTAAGAGACGGTGTAAGCATAAACGAATGGAAAAAGGCATGGGAATGTATAAAATAGTAGAAACAGAGAACTGTTGGTGCAATTATGGTGGTGAAGAACCCAAGGGTGAGATAGTAGAAGCAGCAGAGGAAAAAGAGGCAAAAAAAGCAGCGGAGGCTGTAGAGGAAGCAGAAGCAGCGGAGGCTGTAGAGGAAGCAGAAGCAGCAGAGGTAGGAGAGTAGGAGTGAGACAACCTCAGCTGAATAGAGTGTAGCGGCATACCCGTTTATACCAAGGTTGGGTTGGAGCCCAAGAGGTTGGAGCCTCAGAACTGAACAGGATTGAAGTCATTAGGGTAGGTGCTCCTAAGTGCAGAACCACTGCAAAACAGAGTTGGTGCTCTGGAGGTCGGAGCCTCACTGAAGTCCAAGTTGGAGTTGGGAACTATTCACAATTAGATTTATACTTATATTGTATTTATTTATTTGCACTGTCTTGAGTTTTAATAAAAGAATTAAATTCAGTTGTTGATTTTTATGTTCAGTATATACATATACATATCTATATAGGTTGTTGGCAATCACTAGAACAATTAAAAAAAAAAATAGTAAGAAATACTGATTCACCCCCCCAAGTATTTCCAACAATTGGTATCAGAGCAGGCTTCTTCATACTAGCCTAACAGCTTGAAGAAGGATCCGCAGCCATGATAAGAAACCATGAAGCATCAGGAAGACCTCCTTTGTTCGATGGCACTAACTTTAGTTTCTGGAAGAAAAGAATGACGTACTACTTAATGTCCCTTGGACCTGAAGTCCAGCATTTTTTTCAAAATGAATACAGAACTACTTCCACTCTTCCAATAGACCAAGACGAGAGGAAAGCCTACATCACAAATGCAAAGGCCATGAACTCCATCACTAGTGGAATCACTGATTCTGAGTTTACAAAAATCATGCACTGTACCTCAACCAAAGAACTGTGGGAGAAGCTAGTTGGCTTGTACGATGGAGACTCAAATGTCAAAAAGGCAAAGCTTCAAACTCACAGAAGACAATTTGAAAGTTTGAGGATGGAAGATGAAGAAGATATTGCAACATACGTCCTCCAGGTAGCTGAAGTGGTAAATTCCCTGAAAGGATTGGACGAAAAAGTTGAAGAAAGTACCATTGTTCAAAAGGTATTAAGGTATCTTCCAGACAGGTTTGACTCCAAAATAAGCGCTATAGAAGAAGCAAAGGATCTAGATACCCTCAAAATGGATGAACTCCATGGAATTCTCACTACCTATGAAATGAGGAAAGGTGGCCCAAGCTCCAAAGATGTAGAATTCAAGGCCTCAAGGTCAAAGAAGGGGAAAGAAATGAATGACTGTAGTGATGAGTCAGATGTGGAATCCGAATTGGCTCAATTTGTACGAAAGCTGAAGAAAGGATCTAAGCTTAAAGGCAAGTATCCTCTTATATATTTTAAATGTGGTAAAATAGGTCATTATGCAGCAAAATGTCCTCATAAACATGACAGTGATGATGAAGGAAATTCTAAAAGAATGGCACATAAAAAGAGAGGGTTCAATAAGAAAAACATCTTCTCCAAGCAAGATGAGTCTGATGAGGATGAGTTTATGGTCATCAAAAGGAAATCAGATGAGGAAAGCGATCACGATCAAAGCCAAGAAGCATTATTCATGGCACTCGCAGATGATGATGACTCAGGGCTGGAAGGAAATGTATGAACTGTTAATAAGTGCCATTGAAGAAAATGAGAAACTATGAAACAAAATCATTTCTCTCAAAGTGGAAAACGAGGAAATAAGAAGGAGAGAAGATCTCTTGGAAGCAAAGCTTAAAGAAAAGGAAGAGACTTCTGAATAACGCGAGACCTAAATAGTGTCTCTGAGAAAGGAGTTGGAGCAAATTAAAAAGGGCTATAAAAGCTCTCAAATACTTGAGACTATTATGAAAAATCAAAAACCTCAACATGACAAGTCTGGAATAGGTTTCAAAGGAGAATCTTCAAGCATTAAGAATAATGTGAAAATCTATGTCGATGCACTTTCCTGCAATCCAAAAGATGAAAAGTGCACCCCAGATCCCAAGAATGAAGAGAGAATTACTCCAAAGAAGAATGTGGAGTCGAATCGTGGACACTACAGCAAATACAAACCTGTACTCCACCAAGGGCCCATCGCAAATCCAAAGAACGAGGGAGGAGTAATTCCCAGGAAGGAAATCGACTCAAACCATGGTTGCTTCAATAAGTACAAAACCATCTTTCGTGGACACTGCTTCAACTGTAAAAACTTCGGTCATCAAGCCAGACATTGTATGGCTCACAAAACTGAAAAGACAAAGCTAAAGGATAGAATAATCAACTCATATTCCCCCAAAAGGTAGGGACAAATCAAAACCTTTAATTCATTTGATCGCTTGACCAGATTTGATCTGATTTTCTCTTTCTACTACAATAATGGACACTATGAACAAGATTGCCCACTCAAAGGAAGAAAGACGAGTAGCAAGAAATCTAGCATGGACAAATGCGGCCTAGATCTATATGCTCAAAATAATGGAAACCAGTGGTTTATAGATAGTGGGTGCTCCAGACACATGACAGGAGATAGAAGGAAGTTTATCTCACTGAGAAAAAAGGAAGGGAATGTTTCCTTTGGAAGCGGATCTAGCAGAATTGTAGGAAAAGGAACAATTACTCTGAACAATGGAAAAGGAAAAGCTCAAGATGCTCTACTGGTTGATGGACTCAAACACAACCTCTTGAGTGTCAGCCAAATCTATGATCAAGGACATAAGGTTGTTTTCAGCACCAAAGACTGTGAAATAAGGAACTCTGCCTCAAGGAAACTTGTGGCAAAAGGGGTGAGGACACCAGACAACACTTACATTTTGAACAAGATTCAAGAAAATAAATGCTACCTGAGTCAAACAGATGAGATTTGGATTTGGCACAAGCGACTTGGACATACAAGCTTCGAAAATTTGATCAATATCAGCAAGATCAAAGCTATACGAAACATCCCAAGGCTATTCAAACAAAATCAAGAATTATGTGGTCCATGTCAACATGGAAAGGAGACCAGAATCAGCCACAAGACAAAGGAACGCTCTACATCGAAACCCTTAGAGATCATCCATGCTGATGTATGTGGGCCAACTAGAAATCAAGCACTCCAAGGAGAAAGGTACTTTGTGTTATTTGTTGATGATTATACTAGAACGATGTGGATATATTTCATAAAGTTTTGAAACTTTTGAGTGTTTCAAGAATCTAAAAGCCCTTGTAGAAAATGAAAAAGATTCAAAAATTAAGTGCCTCAGAATATAAAAAGGAGGAGAATTCACATCAAACAAGTTTAGTGAGTTCTATAATATTCATGGAATTAAAAGGGAATTCTCAGCTGCCAGAACACCTCAACAAAATGGGGTAGTTGAAAGAAGAAACTGAACAGTCCAAGAAATGGCAAGAACTATGCTATTAGCAGCAGACTTACAACCTAGATTCTGGAGAGAACCAGTAGGGACAGTTATCTACACACTGAATCGAATTCAATTAAGACCAAATTGCGATAAAACTCCTTATGAGCTATGGACATGAAGACCTACTTCGGTGAAGTAATTCAAGATCTTTGGAAGCAGGTGCTTCATAAAAATAAATGATGGTTCACCAGGAAAGTTTTATTCTCGGGTTGATGAAGGTATATTTCTTGGATACTCTACATGGATCAAGGCTTACGAGTGCTACAATTATCGACTGAAGAAAATAGTGGAAAGCATTGATGGAAAGGTTGATGAAGATCTTCCAGTAAAGGAAATTGAAGAACATGAAGATGACTCTCTCATTGAAGAAGAAGAGGAAAGAGAACCACCTAATACCCCTTCTAAGACGAAGTATGTCCAAAGACACCATCCAGAAGAGCAGATCATTGGTGATAAAGATGAATGTGTGCAGACCCGAAGAAGGATAACAATTACACGCAAGAGAAAAGTCATTGCCCTCCTATCTATGATAAAACTAGAAACATTTGTAGAAGCAAGCAAGGATCCTCATTGGGTAAAAGCCATGGAAGAAGAAATGACCCAAATTGAGAAGAACAAGACGTGGGAGTTGGTACCTCATCCAAAGGACAAAAACATAATAGGAACCAAATGGGTGTTCAAAAATAAAATGAATGAGGAAGGACAGGTTATCAGAAATAAGGCAAGACTTGTCTGCAAAGGTTATTCAAAAATTGAAGGAATTGACTTTGAAGAGACATTTGCACCAGTGGCCCGTATGGAAGCTATCAGGATGTTCTTGGCATTTGCTTGCTCAAAAGGATTCAAAATCTATCAAATGGACATGAAATCAACATTTCTAAATGGGGAACTCAAGGAGGAAGTCTACATGGAGCAGCCAGAAGGTTTTGATCTAACAGCAGGAAAGAACTTAGTTTGTAAGTTGAAAAAGGCTTTATATGGGTTGAAACAAGCTCCTAAAGCTTGGTATGCAAGACTGGATCACTATCTACAACAACAAGGCTTCAAAAAGGGAGTGGCTGGAAGCAATCTATACATAAAGACAAATCAAGGTAAGTTACTAGTTTCTCTTGCTTATGTCGATGATCTGATTTTTTATAGTAATAATGATGAAATGAGCCATGAATTTTCTCAAAACATGTCAAAAGAGTTTGATATGTCAATGATAGGAGAGTTGTCCGACTTCCTTGGACTTCAAATATCTCAAACTAGAGTAGGATTGTGTATATCTCAAACCAAATATCTAAAAGACATGCTCAAAAAATATGGAATGGATGATTGTGCACCCATGAGCACACCAATGACCACAAACTACAAACTGAGAAAAGATGATGACTCCCCTCTAGTAGATGCAACTCATTACAGGTCAATGATTGGAGCCCTTCTATACTTAACAGCTACACGACCAGACATAATGCAAGTAGTAGGAATGGTGGGAAGATTTCAATATGCTCCCAAACAATCCCATTTATTAGTTGTAAAAGGAATTCTCAGATATCTGAAGGGAACTTCTGATTTCGGTATTTGGTACCCAAAGGACTCAAAACTGACTGTAACTACATACATTGATGCTGATTAGGCTGGAAGTATAGATGATCGGAAAATCACTAGTGGAAATGCATTCTTCCTAGGAGACTGTTTGGTATCCTAGCTCAACAAAAAACAGTCATCCATATCATTATCCACAGCCGAAACTGAGTATATTGTTGCAGCGAATTGTTGTTCTCAGATACTGTGGATGAAGGAAGCTCTAAAAGATCTCGACAGATGTACAGATCAACCAATTTCCATCTATTGGGACAACACAGGTGCTATCAGTCTCAACAAAAATCCTGTGATGCACTCAAGAACCAAACACATACCAATCAAGTATCATTTCCTCCGTGAACAAGTAGTTGAACAAAACATCGTCCTAGAATATATCAGTACTAAGGAGAAGATAGCTGATATTTTCACAAAACCTCTTCCTCGAGAAGCATTTGAACATCTACGTCAAAATATGGGGGTTATTTCTTTATCATCACTCAAGTTCATTCATAAAGATGTAGCAGGACAAGGGGAGCAGTTTGACTGGGGGATTCCATATGCATCCCTTTGCCATTGATGTCAAAGGGGGAGAAAGTAGAAGAATATTGCCATCAATAACAAAGGGGGAGATTGTTGGACATAGATTATCATTGATGTCAATATGGCAATATTCAAGGAGCAGATAGAGACGAGAGGAGCAAATAGAGTCCAAGAAGAGGAGCACATAAAGCCATTGGAGAAAATGGAGACGAGAGGAGAAAATATACCACAAATGATGCTATCGGGAGCCATCAGGAGCCGTATAGGCCACAAAATCTTATCAGATGCTAGTGATTACACTATCAGAAGCTTATCGGGCTTATAAAACCCGTATATGTGTTTAATACATTATCAGAGCAAGAACCATATAAATATGCAGTAACATAAGCGGAGACAGAATACTATGAATCCCCGACAAATACACTATCAGAGTTACGCAGATGGATGGTAGATACAGCATGATGGGCAGATCCAACGGTTACAGGCGATAAAGATGCACGCAAATTAACGAGCGGGAGGGCATACTAAAAGGCGGTAAGCGGTTTCCCCGCACCGCTCATGGGAAAACGTGGCTTATGTACGAGATGGCGTGATCTTGTAATAAAGCACCGCATGGTAGATGGGATGGCTGGGAAACAAATTTCCCCGTGGGCTATCGCGTGTGCAAGTTCGCAGGGCAGGAGTTGCGAATGTTATCGGATATTGTGGTGGATGATTGAATGGCTGGGATAATTGCGCATGTTTCGAGATTGATGTGACAGAGAAAGCCACGGGCCCGAGATTTTTGCTAAAGCTTAGGGTTATGAGAAAATGGTCATATGGCCGTTTTAACTCTCTTCTCGGGCTCAAAACGAAAAACCCTTATATGTGATTTTAAACAAAGGACCCTGGGAAAGAAGAGAAATGAGGATGAACAAGGTGAAGGGTGACTTAAATAGGGTCTTGAGAGAAAAACATAGATAAAGGGGTTTAAAAGATAATGAAGGAGAATGAAGGAGAATGAAGGGGATATGGAACCAACTGCTGCGAACCTCTTGAAATCAAAACCAGCACTGCTAAACCTGCTTCTTACCCATCAAAAGCTTAATCTTATAATAGAGCTAACAGTCATAGTGATCAAGGAGGGAAGCTGAAAGATCAAGCGAGTCAGAGGAAACGACAGCGACTGAGGAGGATGCCTAAGAGACGGTGTAAGTGGAAACGAATGGGAAAGAGCATGGGAATGTATAAAACAGTAGAAACTGAGAACTATTGGTGCGGTTATGGTGGTGAAGAACTCAAGGGTGAGATAGTAGAAGGAGCAAAGGCAAAAGAGGCAAACAGAGTAGCGGAGGCTGTAGAGGTAGCAGAAGCAACAGAGGTAGGAGAGCAGGAGTGAGACAACCTCAGCTGAATAGAGTGCAGTAGCATACCTATTTATACCAATGTTGGATTGGAGCTCAAGAGGTTGGAGCCTTATAACTGAACAGGACTAAAGTCATTAGGGTAGGTGCTCCTAAGTGTAGAACCACTGCAAAATAGAATTGGTGCTTTGGAGGTTGGAGCCTCACTGAAGTCCAAGTTGGAGCTTGGCAACTATTCACAATTAGACTTATACTTATATTGTATTTATTCTTTGCACTGTCTTGAGTTTTAATAAAAGCATTAAATTCAGCTGTTGATTTCAGTGTTCTGTGTATACATATACATATTTATATAGGTTGTTGGAAATCACTAGAACAATTAAAAAAAAATTAAATAGTAAGAAATACAGATTCACCCCCCCTCCCAGTATTTCCAACATTCACAAAAAAGGGACAAAAAGGAAAAGAGTGCTTGTGTTCATTCATATGCATAACAGTAGAATGTTTGGTTATTTCAAATTGCATGCCTAGGAGAGTTATGATTACACACATGTTAACCTAGAATTATTTTGAAGAAAAATATATTAGAAATTAGTTAGATGAGTGGTGTGTTTAAAGCATTTGATTTCACTCTTTCCTTACTGCAGTAGACATTATTCCAATACTCCCAAGTAGTGAAAAATTCCCCTTTCCTTAGTAGTAATCAAGCTTTTTATAAATCAATAGAAGGCTAGTTTGAGAAACCATAGTGTTTTATCGCCACCTCAGCAGTGACAAAGAGTGCACCCATCGCATCTTCTTGTGTATACAGCACTGTCACCTCCAAGTTTGTATGAACCCCGGATTGATAAATTAAAGTCGGTAGCCCCAGGAGTTGCAACATTCTTGCTACAATACTGGTCCTCATCACTTGCAAGGATGAGATGATAACCATTGAAAATTTTCTTAGGCTGGAGAACTAAGAGGTTGACAGGGTATTCCCATGAATCAATGGATACCATGACATCTTCAAAAACTCCCTTAGGAGCTATTGTGGAACTATTGGCAAGCTACAATATTGTTGTGGACTTTCTTAATGATCCTTGGAGATTTAGTTTATGCATAGTATCCTTATCCATCAAATTTATGGCAGCCCCATGATCAATCAAGGTATGGGGGACAATGGTGCCATCGATATGTACGTCTACTACAAGACTTCTAGGATCTAGATACTTTGGGGAAATCACCTGCCCAAGCATTAGGTAAGATAGTTTTCCAATGGCATTAATGGTATGGGTGTCTTTATTTCATCTTCCCAGATTTTTGAAACACTTCTCCTTGATTAACTTGTTATAAACAAGGACATCTTTGATAGCTTAGAGAAGTGGTATTTTAACACATATTTTTCAGCTCACCCAGAAGTTCAATCTCTTTTGGGTTGTGCTGGATAGGATGGGTTAATCTCTCAGGAAAAGGAGGTGGATTTTCTTGAGGGACACTTTCCTCCTTTGCCTCTTCACACTCCCCAGGTGGAGATGGAGGTCGATTATGAGGAAGCACTCTTCCAGACCTGAGGTTTATTTCTTGAATTTCCATAGCATATTAATGGTATGTTTTTCCATTGTAGACCTATTGTGCTTGTCTATTCTTCATGTTCAGATTTGGTTGTGGAGGAATCTAAGCTTTTTTAGGTTGACCAGGGTGTAGTAGTTGTGGTTTATCTGGAGGTGGGGTAGTAAATCTAGAGCTTGGTTGTATGGGGGTCTCCATCCTTTGGATGGTGCATTCCACTGAGGTTCTGGAGGAGAATAGGGCTTAAAATGGTTGGTTGGCAGGCTGGGAATGGTATTTAGGTGCAAAACACAAGGGAGAAGGTGTGGACCATGAAGGATGAGCGAGAGGGCACCAAGGGGGAATTGATGTATTCTGATTAGGGTTGTAATATGAATAGGATGCCCCTTGAATGCCTTTCTAGTATGGTCAAGGTCCTTGAGGTCTCCTTTGGTTCATGTAAGAGAGTTGTTAAGTCACCCCTTTAGTTCCTTGATACACAACTTTTAATCCAGGAAAAGCAAGGCACTTGCTTGTGGAGTGGTTTTCCTCACAAACTAAGCAAATTTCTATAAGATTTAATGGACATTTATTCCTAGGGTGCCTCCTAGTGCATCTAGGGCAGAAGATAGCTAAGGCTCTCTCTGTTTCCTCCGGCTTCCTCTTGATCTACATGGTGTCCATTTGCAGAGAAAGGGTGTGCAACATTTCACTCTTAAAATCTTCCAACATGTTCCCAATTTCACTTTTTATGGATGTGTTGTAGGAGGTCTAATTGGCCAAAGCTTGACTATCCCTACACTTGTTTCTAGCTTCCTTGGAATGATTCCAGAAAGCTATCTTGATATCACCATAGGGAAACTAATAGATGTCTCCTCTTGACAACAAGTTTAGGGTTTCTAGGACATCTTACCTAATCCCCCTAAGAAAGACTAGCTTAAGCGATTTAGGATCAAGGGTGCACCTAGCCCTTTTGTAGATGAGTTGGAATCTTTCCTCATAAGCTTCTAAAGATTCATCATGTCCCAAGGTTATTCTAAAGATTTCCTCTTTGGTATCTTTGGACTTGCAATAGTCCCTATTGTTAACACTCAGGTTGTCCCCTTTGACTCCTAAGGGAATACGGCCGAGGTAACCACTAACCAATCTTTTGGCCACAGGTCCTAGCCTATTTGTAACCAGAGAGGGCTCTCTCCTTCTATTTTAACTTTGTTTTGATGATGTTTTAGGCTAGCTATGATGCATAAGGTTTTGTTTTGAATTTTGTTGGATGATGATTTCAGTCAGAACAGGTATATTTTTGCAGGGTGATCTAGGCCATTGGACATGGAGTCCGTGAAGTTTAATTGCTTGGTATGTCTATCTTGAAACAATAGTGATGCTATAGAGCCAGATAAGTGTCTATGGAACAATTCTTTAAATCTGTAATTGGATGGGATGGAATCAGGGCATGAAAGGCAACTAAGGATCTTTCAGTAAGCTAATATGGGGAACAGTGGGAACATTACTTAGGAGCATTGAAGAATTCCTGAATAACATTCATATTTATAGAACCAATACAAACATGAGCAATTAAGAATTCATGTCCATGATTAATTCTGAAGAAAACGTATTCAACAATAGAGATTGAGCACAGGGTGCAATCAAACATTTCATATACTATTCTTTTTCTCTATTGTTAGACTAGTGAAACATGCATATGATTTAAGCAGACATATGAAGACAAAACATAGTTTAGGATAACTTATTGTTCCATTAGACAGCACAGGAATTCTGTAACAGCACACAGAGCGTCATTGAGACATCAAACATTCAGGAGATACTGAAATTTTCCAGCCTTTTGCATTAGATCATTTGAAAATATACAATATATTGTCTCAGAGAGAAAATCACCAACCCCAAATACGTTGCAAGGGGAGGTATATATACAAAATTTAGATAAAAAAATATCTAGCCGATGAATTAATGTCTCATAAATACTGTGCCAACTCCTGAAGAATTACAGCTGAGAGAGTAAATGCTGTAATAACTGCTTCGTGTATTAGCTGTCCAAAATTGTCAGAGAATTTTGACTTTGTGACCCATTGAGTCGGCTGGAGCCGTATTGCCCAAATTTGCGCGTTTCCTTTGCTTTAGCTTGTTGTCGTAGTATCATGCTGAGTCACCCTTTTTGGCCGCCTTGCATGCTGTCCTGATTCTGTTTTTTGACTTTGGTTGAACTGAAGCTGACTAGGACAGACCAGACCGAGATTATTGGGGCAAAATTTGCAGCATTGCCTGCCACCAATCTTCCTTGGGAAATTGGTGTCTTCGTATCTTTGTCAAGGTTTCATCAGCCTCTGTATACCTGTAAAAATTTGGTGGGACCTCAAATAGGTGATTAATCTCATGCTCAATGTAGAATAGATTTTCAAGCTTGTCATAGAGGCTCTGCCCTGATGGAGGTCCTGTTTCTTCAGAAGTACTGGCGGATGCTGTGATCAGATTTTCGATAACATTTGTCATCCTAGTGGCATATTGCTCACGGGTGAGCAGTCTTCCTGTGCCGGTCAGTAGGCAGGGCAATCCTTTGTCTTGCAATGCTCCCATTTTAAGTTTGTATTCATCCACCTCAGCCTGCATTTCATGACATTTTCTCTCCACAGTTTGCACAAAATTTCTGAGGGTCAACACCTTTTTAACTGTTAGGACAACATCTGTTTTGTTGATGATGTTTAGGACTGCCAGCTCATCCTTGGTCTGATTATTGAGGAAATGTATCATCCTGTTGGCCTGCTGAGGCCTATTCCCTAGTGCTGTTCTGGCTTTCTGGCTTTCAACTTGTGCTTGGCCTATTAATTCCATCTGTTCGTGCACTGTTTTGATTGACTTCCATTGTCTGGTAAGGGAGTGGTCAATCCGGGCCCACAAAATCCTTTTTATTTCTGCTAGAGTATTTTCTAGTTTTAGGTCCTTCTCTAAGGCCTTTATTTTTTCCTTTAGGGCCTTAATCTCTCTAGTCTGCTCTGCTACTGTCATCTTGGATTTGTCATACTTAGCTTGCAGCTCTGCCAATTTCTCCTTGGCTTGTTTGATCTATGTCGCCTGAAACTCCAGCTCTTTGATAACTTTTGTCAATTCATCCATGTTTAAGCTAGACTCAGGAGATGTTGTTGTTGCTGCTGCCACATCTGTTGTTGTTGTAGCCGTTGCAGGGGTCGTTGTTGCCTCTGTAGTTGTGGCAATGGTTGGGGCAGTCTGAGGAGGTTGGGAGGTTGATTCTCCCTGTTTGTCTTGGAGTGCCCTTTCTAGCTCCCTTTCTAGATCAATCACTCTTTGATTCAGCTGCATTATTAGGTCCAATTGATCCTTAGCTTCCTTTTCTTTCTGCAATTCTACTGTTTGGGGTGCTCAGTAGGAAGCAATTTCAGTCTCTTGTTCAATGCAGCAATATCATCCTCTTTCTTTTTCATAAGGGCCCTCACACGCTTAGGATCACACGCTTAGGATCCTTAGGATCATGTCCTAAGTCCACAATGATGTCCTCCAGTGTTTTGATCCTGTTGTCCTTGGCCGTGGAGGACATTCTCTCCACGTCTAGCTGAGTGTTGGTGTTCTTCAAAGATTCTTTTAATTCATGGGCCATTGTGGCCCTGTCTACCAGTGTGGCATAGACCATTTCCCCTGTTTGCTTATGTAGCTCTATCTGATCCATGGGGTGAATGTCTTTTTCCATGACTTCTAACTTTGTTTTGACAAAATCTGCAGCTGAGTGAGGCTGCGGTATCTTGGGTTTAAAATGGCTGAGGATTATCTTTTCCTCTTGGATATCATATACTGACATCAGCCTCTCTTGTTTAGTCGGTGTCGCCTTGAGAAATTGTTTGCATACCTGCACTCTTAACAGCTCATTTTGCGCCTTAATTTCTTTGAAGGAGGCCTTGGTGCTGGATGGCTTCTTGCTCTGCTGAGTGGAGGAGGACACCTCCATGCCAAGCTGTATTCCTTGCTCTTGTTGAAAAGAGCTTGTGGCTGTCTGCTAGCTGTCTTCTCTTTCTTTCCTTGGGCTCTCAAGGATCTCCTCGCTGATTTCTTCTATGACCGAAGAATCAACCCTTTGTCTTTTGGCTTCGGGTTGCTGAGCGGATCCACTAGGAGGTGTGGACTCCTCTTGGTCCTGTTTCTTGCCCCTTTCCTCATGTGTAGGGGTCTGTAAGGCAGGCACTGTTGGTGCCTCTATTTGTGGTGGAGGGGTTTGCTCTTGCTGCTGCCCAATTGAGGAGGCAGGTTTTCTGTCACTACTTCTTTTTCTGCACCCATTATCCGCTTGCCTTTTTCTGTACCTGATGCTAATGTAGATGGCCCCTGGGTGACTGGTGTGGTTGCAGCAGTGGAGGTACCTTCTCCAATTGGATGCGGGTGCTTGAAAGTTACCTGCTGCATAGAATCTAAGTCAAAAGTTTTTTCCAAATCCTTGACATTTCTTTCCATTATTTCTTCTTGAGTTAGTTCCTCAATTAATGTGCCTTGCAACCATTCATCTTGGTTGGTATACTGCTCAATTTGTGGATATTTACAGTGCTCATACCCTAGCAGCCTGTATTTGACTCTTCTAGCACTGATGAAGCCTTGGGGGTCATAAGGGACCCACCAGAAGCTTCTCTTTAGTTTGTATTTATCTCTGAGAATTTGATCAGCCTCTTGCCAACCCTCTTTCTTATTCATGATAAAGGGGCCCATATGGTCTTTGAACTTGAGATGGGCTTTCTTCTTGGCACTATGAAAGTGGGTGAGGTCAGAGTTAATGAGTTGCCTATAGTATTCCAAGGCGAACATTCTCGTTGGTACATATCTTGGGAGCCTATATGGACAGAGCTCACAGCCATAGATTCTGATGACTGTATGGTTTTGGTATAGGTACCAATCACCTATGTTATAGTTCTTGGACAGATGCAAAGTCTTCTGGATCTCAAATGACAGTCTGGGAGGAGGGGATCTCATTAATAGGCAAGAGACCGGGTGACAAATTGGTCAATAAATTTACAGTAAGAATATGGTGAATCTTGGACTTGGTGGAAAACTGTTGACCAGAAGATGACAGACCTCCTCTCTCCCCTAGAATCCAGTTTCTTGATAGGGCATTGAAAAACCTCAGACTGATAATACATGAACAAGTGGTAGATATATGATGAATATTTGAACACACCCTCCCTATCCACTTTCAAGAGATGGTCATGTATTTTGTTGGCTATAAACTTGGCAAAGTTATATTTGTAAGCAGGAGGCTGGCCTGGGCTGTAAGCAGCTAATAGTACCAGCACTGTATCATCAATGTGCTCACTGGTTTTGTAGCCCAACACATATGAGATCATGTCAACTAGGAGCTTTCCCACATCAGTGAAATGGGCATACAAGAAAGGAGGTGGCCCTGTAGGCTGGCGGTCTGCCCTCATGAATGTCTTGGTGACCTTCTCAATGTCAGCAGTGGAAAGTTTGGCACCTGCATCCCGTAAATAGTTCATGGAGAAGGGAAACAATAGCTGAGTTTGCTTGAAGTTGAGCATTTGGTTGATGGAGTCAGGATTGATGTGGAAGAGTATGCTCCCAGATGGAGACTTGACAGTTCTCTGAGTTGGATCATAATTCTCAGCACATAAGCGGATGATTTCTGGAAAGATATTAACAGATGGAAGGATATAGTAAGGTAGATTGGACTCCCATATCCCATATGTGTCATTGTTGCTCAAATAGCTGTCTCTCAATTGGAAAAAGGTCTGTAAATGGTTCCTGTCAGCCACAAGGTCTTGGATGATGTAATCTCTATCAGCAAGAGGCATGGCCTCAAGCTCCTTGTTTGGTGGATTCATAGGAGCAACACTGAGAGCTGATGGTGTAGCCATTGTATAACTTTCAGGTGTTATCTTTAGAATGCAGCTTCTGAGTGTAACAGGCTAAAGATGACAGCTTATGAGGATTTGAAGAGGAGTGGCAGAATGACTGTAGCTGAACTCAAAATCTTCAATGTTTTATGGCTGTATTGAAAGGACAATTTACAGAGTTTGATTTGAGCTTCAGTTTCTCTTGGTGAACTCTTAGAATTTGTAGACAGTGAGGGAAATTGCAGATGAGTAAAAGGATTGCAGCTTAGAATAGTGAGAGCTTGAACCAAAACTCGGCAAAAGGGAAAAATGCTGGGCAGGCGTGAGAGTTTAGCGTGCGTTTAAGCCCAAAAACGACTGTGTAACAGTGAAACTTGAACATAGGGTGCTTAAGATCTTTTTAGACTAATCATTAACAGTCCAACATCATTAATTTAGGTGTTCCTTAGGAAATTCAGTGGAAAATTTGCAGAGAATGGGAAGAATCACGACAAATGGGTTGGATTTGGCGAAATACCTGGATAAACTAGCGCCGAGGGCTGCCAAATTGACTGGAAGACGGAGAATGTCGTTGAATTTGTAGGTGGCGGTGTCCAAATCGTTTAAATTTGAAATATGGAGGCTATTTGGCCTAAACGAGAAGAAAAACACACTCGAACTTTGCAATGAAAATGACCCAAAACGGTCCATTTCCGCGTTTTTAACGATAAATTTGGCGCATATGGCTTTTTGGCGCTCTCCCACGATGATGTCAGCATGACATCATCAACAGGCCCCGGGTACGGATGGTGACGTGGATGCTGACTGGGATGACCGCATGGCGGGACATGGTGGAGGCAACTGGAGGTGACAAGACAGTGTGAAGGGCGACGTGGCGCAGTGGCGGGGGCCTCGGGCGTGACATCAGAGTGACGAGGGGCTGACGTATTGGGGGTGGCGGTTAGCGGGAGGTGGTTTTCGATTTCCTCGCACCGCCTTTGGGGGAAGGTGGTTTCGGGGGGGAGAGCTCTGAACAACCCCGGCTGCCGACACGTGGCCCGTGTACGGGGGCAAAACTGCCCACTCCCCGGAGGTTAAAGATCGGCAGATCCGTGGCCCAGATCACCCGCCCACCGTTGGATCAGGCGCGGCGGGAGATCGACGGTTGGCGGGCGCTCCGACGCGGCGTGCAGGTTTGGGGCGGGACCCGCCCATTATTTAAATAATATTTCATTGCTGCGGGTTTTAAACTTTGGTTCGGGTGGGTTTTTGCGCCATAATGTTTAATAAAAAACATTAAAACCTTTTAACATTCGAACATTAGGGTTTTAACAGCGGGGGTAATTTTTTCAAGGGTTTAGGTGGGTAAGGGTTTAGTCATAGGCTATTAATCTTAACCAGGGGTTAGATTAATTCCAAGGTAAGGGTTGACTATAGTCCCAGATGGGCTAAGGTCTCCCATGACATGTTATTTAGCTATAATGCCAAAAAGGGGGAATATTTACATATTTTTTGGGTTTTTGCATAAAATGCTATAATAGTAGGGGGGGGGGCACTTAGGGAGCTATATAGTAAGTTTAGAAATTAATATGGATTTGGGTTGTGAAAGAGGAACAAAGAGCTAAGTTTAAGGAGTAAACTTAGATTTAGAAGCAGATGAGAGTGAGAAATGAATTTAGACAAGAAATGTGGCTTCTTTTCGGAGAAGAAGGTCACAACTTGACATGAATTTCACAAATGAGAAATGCAAGGAGGACTGTTTAGGTAGATCCTACAGTCCTCTAGGGGATGTTAGTAAGAAAGCTTTTGAAGGGAATGAGGGAAGTTAGACATGCTTGATGGTTTGCCACATAGATCATTGTTCTTGCCTTTCTCCTATTGGTGAGACCAGATATGATTTCCCATATATCATGTGTTTAGATCTTGTTTTCTGCAACCTCCAACCGCCTACCTTGCCTAATAGGCCTAACATTTTTTCTTCTTTTGGATGGGTGCACTTAGCCTTGCAAACCCTGATAATCCTCTTTTCTTTTTGCTGCCCTCCTATCTAAGTCTACCCTTATGTCTTCCAAGGGCCCAGATTAAGCAGTTGGGCTCCTTCCTTTCTCTATTCAACTAGTCATCTGCCAAGCTTGAACTGTTTGAGCAAGTATTCTCTCTCTAGTCTAGAACAGGAAATTTAAAACATGGTATGGCCCAGCTTGAACTGTTGGACCATCCATCAAGATAGCAGTGGCATTTTGGCTAGCCACTTTCATAGTCTTTCTTTGGGGTTCATTTAAATTATTTTTTCTAACCAGTTCATTTTTTTGCCTTTTGATTATTCTTTTAAGGCATACCCTCTTTACATTTTTTAACTGTCTATTTCTTTCACAAAAATGGAACCTTTGTATCATGGAAGATGAACATTTTTGGCACTTCCACTGTCAATCATGAAAAATGAAAACCTATTAGTATAGGAGGCTAACAGTGGCTCCACTTGGGGATGGCTTTTCCAGATGAAAAGCCAAGAATAGCAGGTCCAATTGCCTTATTTCTCCATTCTTGTTGCAGTCTGAATGTTTCCTTTGTTGGAGACCATTGCTCTGACCCCTAGATACTTGTATGAAGTACCCACTGAGCTGATTTGCTGTGAAATTACAGCTCTGTTTTTACCTATTTCTCTGAGTTTTCCTCATCACCTTGATAGTTCCCAAGTGTTTTCTCTTGCTTTCCAATGATAGGACCAAAACATATATCAAAAAATGGTGCAGTAGCTTGATCTTTCTCAAAATCTGCTCCACTTGGTGCTTTATTTAACTGCTGTAAATGAAAATAATGAAAATACACATATTTATCTACAACATATGACTGTGCATTGTTTCATCAAAGGGGGTCAAAATAATGCTTGAGCATCCTCCCATTGGCTGGGCCTTCCTCAGTGTTTGATCCATCCAAGCTTTTTAGAAAATAAGTGTTATTACCTTGTATAGCATAAATGACCTAAGGTCCCTTCCATAAGAAATCAAATTTACCATGTTTTCCTTTGTCCTCCCTCCTGGAATTCCTTCTCAGCACCTTGTTTCCTATAAAGAAGTCTTCAGCTTTGGTTCTTTTGTCAAATACTCTTTTGAGCTTTTCTTGCAGTACTTGGGTTCTTTGATAGACTTCCTCTGTTGTTTGTTGTAGGTGAATTGTTTGATTGATCCTTTTTTGAATGTCATTGGGCTAAGCTTGTATTTCTTGCAGAAACTTGATTACAGGAATACCTAAAGATGAAGGAAACCTTGCTTCCATTCCATAAACTAGTTCATATGGACTTGTGCCAATGGATCTCTTGGTGGTCAGTCTGTCTGCCCACAGTGCATTCACCAACTTCTTATGCCAATTCTTTTTATTTGCCTCCAAAACTTTCTTGACGATGTTGATGAAGCTTTTATTGGAAGACTCAGCTAGGTCGTTACCTTGAGGATAGTAAGCACTGGAATGACCTAAGGTCATATGATATTTGTGGCAAAAGTTGATCATTTTTTTGGACTTGAAAGCAGCGGCATTGTCTGTGATAATTTTGTCTGGACAACCAAACCTGGACAAGATATTGGTTTCTAGAAATTGTATAATAATGGAGTCATTGGCCTGCCTACAAGGGAGAGCTTCTATCCATTTGGTGAAATAGTCTGTAGTAGTTAGAATCCACCTATGCTGGCTAGAGGATGGAGGGTGAATTTCACAAATAAAGTCTAAACCCCATTGCTGGAATGGTCTCTCAGTTGAAACAGGTTTGAGTGGTAAAGGCAGTAGCTTTCTCTTGCCTTCAAAAATTTTGCATTTCTGACAAGACATTACAAATTTTCTCACATCAGTAAACAAGGAAGGCCAATAAAATCCAGCCCTTAGGATTTTATCAGCTGTGGACTTCCAGTATAAGTGTCCTCCAGAGTCACCTGCATGAAATTCTTTGAGGACATTGTCAGTTTCATCCAATGTTAGGCAATTAAGTAAGATTCCTTCGTGATTTCTCCAATACAAAACATTGTCTATGATACAAAACTTTGATGCTTTCATTTTCAAGAACCTTTTCTTGGTTCTAGACAACCCTAGAGGAGCTTGCAGGTTTAACAATACAAAACATATATCATCATACCAGGGAGATTGCATAAAGGCTTGGTTGATCTGTGGAGTCGCCATCTCCTATTCGTTGTCCAGTTCATTAATATCAAGGGCTTGGAAATTGGTTTCAGTCATCAGCTTGGCTAGACCTTGTCCTTTTATTAGTTTGGTAGGCTTGGTTTCGGTGTCATATTCTAAGATATTGGCAATCCATTTGCCCCTTTTGCCTTCAATTCCTTCTTGGGTTAGAATGTCCTTGACAACTGCATTAGGGACATAGGCAATTATATAAGAGTACAGGATATAGATTCTAAAGTCTTTGACGGCTTTTACCAATGCATAGGCTTGCTTTTCCATGATATGATATTTCAAGGGAGCATCTCTAAGGGCCCTACTGAAAAATGCAATGGGTTTTTCACATCCTTGGTCATCTTTTTGTAAAAGAACAACAACAATCGTATGCTCATATGCAAAAGAAAAAATGATGAAATCTCTATCAAACCTAGGGCTTGTTAGGACTGGTGTGTTTGTTAATGCTCTTTTGATATCCTCAAAGGCCTGTTTAGCTCCTATGGTCCCTTTGACCTTGGAATCCTTCTTCAACATATTGTTCAAGAGTCTTATGAGCTCGGCCAAATTAGGAATGAATCTTCTCAAGAAATTAATCTTACCTAAAAAACCTTGCAGTTCTTTGATATTTCTTGGATCAGGAACCTCAAGGATAGCTTGAATTCTGTCTGGATCAATCCTAATACCATCTCTTGAGATCATGTGCCCTAAGAGTTTACCTTCCTCCAGGCCGAACAGTGATTTCTTTGCATTCAAAGATATGCCATATTTTCTGCAAATTAAGAAAATTTGCCTCAAATGTTCTAAGTGTTCTTGATCTGATTTTGAAAAGGCGGTAAGATCATCGAGATAGACAACTAGGAAATCATGGAGTTCTTGGGCAAAGGCAATATCCATTGCTCTTTGGAATGTGGCCCCTGCATTTTTAAGCCCAAAAGGCATTTTGACATATTTGACAGTCCCCCAAGGTGTTGTAAATGTAGTTTTGTCTTGATCATCCGGGTGTACTAAAATCTGATTGAATCCAGAGAATCCATCTAATAATTAGATCCTAGAGGCTCCCACTACCCTTTGTAGGATATGATCGATTTTTGGTAAGGGGTAATGGTCTTTGAGAGAGACTTTGTTCAAATTCCTTAGGTCAACACATAGTCTAACCTCTCCCGTCTTCTTCCTAGTGGGCACTAGGTTTGAAATCCACTCTGAGAACCTGATTGGAGCAATGATTCCTGCTTCATACATACGTTTAACTTCTTTTTCGATGAGGGGAAGGAGGACTGGATTCACTCTCCTAAGCTTTTGTTTAAAAGGTTTTTGGTTTTATTTCAAAGGTATTGTGTGTTGGATGACTGTGGTATCATAGGACTTGAGGTCCTCGTAACTCCAAGCGAAAATATCTTGGAATTCTTTGAACAGTTCAATGTATTTCAACTTCTGATCAGCTGGTAATGCCTTGGATATTTTTATCATTTTGGGATTGTCTGTGGTTCCAATGTTACAGTTTTCAATTTCAGAATTTAGAGGTTGCATTTTTTGTTTTCTTGAGATATCATTTGAATCAAACAAGTCCTCTAAAGGGGTTAAACCTGTGGGCAGAAAATTATCCTTTAGATTAATTACTTCGGCTTCTATTTCAGCTGTTTCATCAAAATCTGTTTTCTTCAGTTCCTGTACATTTTCGCTGTTAAAGGTGGTAGGATGCAAAACCAGATTTGTTGTTTCAGCTGATATATCCTGTGTAATTGTGTATGCCTGTGGTTGATCATCTCTAGTGCTAGTATCAATGTTTATGCCGGAAAATTCTTCCTTTAAAGTGAGGAAGTTATTTATCTGTGTGTCACTCTCGAAGACTTGCAAATTCTTGATGTTATCCGGAACTGCAGGTCTATGTTTGATTTCAGCAGTAAAAGTGTGATTGGGTTTGAACGGTAGCTTGCAAGTGCTGGCAAAGGTTGCCAGGCTATGAGCATGTAGATTGAGCTCTCTAGAAATTTTAGTTAACTGGGATTCTGAGAAGGTATCAAGTACTTGGATAGCTACTCCTTTATAAGCTCTTAACCTTAGATCATTTGTGATAAAGTTTCCTTTTATCTGTTGTATGATCAGATCTGGATCTCCTAAGATTAAAACTCTGATTGCACCTAAATTCTTTATGAGTTTGAGACCTAACAGAAGGGCTTCATACTCAGCCATATTATTTGTGCATCGAAAATTTAGCCGACATGCATGACCTTCAGCTCTGTCATTCTGCATATTGTGGATACAGACTCCTACTCTAGCTCCTAACTTGTTTACAGAGCCATCAAATTCTAAGTACCATAAGGTTTCATGATCAAGATTTGGATTGAGATCTTTAGAAAGTTGGATCATGGGCAGAATGGTTTCTTGCAAGTTACCTGATACATCATGCTCCTTTTTTATATCAGTTATACCTAAAGTCCTTTGGTCTTGGGAGGCCGATTGTTCATTCAATTCCTCTGCCTCTGCTGCCATTAATAGTTCAGAATAAGCCTTGCTGCAGATGTCAGCATTGTAGAGAATAAATGAATCCATGTCAGAATGTATTGAATAGATTGGGAAGTTTTGGGGCTTCTCTTGACTGCTTACCACATATTTCATTAATGTTTCGCGGTATAATCTCTTTGGCTGTCCAAAGACTGAAATGGTAGCATAGGACATGTCTAATTGCAAAGATCCTTGGAGTTTGGCCCCCCAGGATCTGGACAAGAGCATACCATACTTAGGAGGTATGTCAGCTACCACTACACCATCAAAATTGTTTTGGTTGGGTATTGGACCAAGGAGACACATAAATCTTTAATCAAGCTTAAGCACCTGACTTGGCTTGAATCAAATGAGAATATATCTTTATAAGGTCTTGTGATGTCTAAGTTGAGTTTTTCCATTACAGGATTGGGCATTAAGTTGTGTGAGGCCCCAGAATCAAACATTGCATTGCGTAGAACCTTATCATGAATGTTTAAACTGACATAGAAGGGTGGAACCCCTCCATTTTCTGTTTTTCCGTTAACCTCAGGACCAAACAGTAACTCAGGTTGATCATCTAGGACATTCACAACATCTTTATTATATGATATTTGGAGTGACCTATTAATCTATTGTCTGTACAGTTGATGTTTGGCCAATTCAGAAAGAGAGACCGATATATTTAGCTTACTTATTTCTGTTTCCAAGTTAAAGGGCTTTTCCATTTGAATTTTGGCATTAAGTGCAGCAGATTTTTCCTTTTCAGCTGGGTTTTCAGTAGTCCTTTCTTCATGGTTGGTATGATTTTGAGTGAAATTGGTACCATATTTCTTTTCAGGGGTGGTATCTGACCTTGCCTTTGAAGGATGGGGTGGGGTTGGCTAGTTTTCAAAGGGCTGTTGTTCTGAGATATCCTCCACAGTGACTCCTATGGTATCTGGGTTTGAATTGCCAGCAGATTGTGGAAGAACAGTCTTTTCATTGGTCTTTTTTGGCTGCTTACTATCCCTTGGTTTAATAGGTTCAGGTACATCTATAGTTCTACTCCTTAGTTTATACTGTTTATGTACCTCATAGACTGCTGCATCATAACCTTCTCCAAAATCAAATGATTCTCCTGACTTAGTGTGAAATTGATTGTCATTCTAAACCTCTTGATCTTCTTGTGTTAAAAATACCTGATGTTCACTGTCTAAACCCATTAGGTTGATGTGAGGCTCCTCAGTTGGTTCGCTAGATTTTGAGGCCTCAGCATAATTTTCTTGGAAAGGAGGTCTAATGTGCTGGTCAAGATTAGTCCTTTCAACATTTGGATTTTGATTCCTTCTAAAATTTGGATTTCTAGCAGTGCTTGGTTGACCTTCCCATGATGATTTTCTTTCTATGGTTTCTACCCTGTCCCCAAGTCTGTCCATACCTTTGATGATTGCATCTAGCTTTTGCTCAAATGCTGAGGGTTCTTCCTTAAAAGTGGTTCTTCTTTCAGCTCTTGCCCGATTTCTTTTGGCAATCAGATTTGCCTCTACACTTACAGCTACGTTTTGCACGTCTGCCAGGGTCGCACGGGCTCTTTCCCTTAGTTGATATGCCATATCAGCATCAAACCCATCCGGAAATTTGATTAAGGCTAAATCAGGTGGAGGCCTAATATTTTGAGGAATGGCATCATAAACAGTGTTGAATCTGGTACAATAATCTAGGACAGTTTCTTGTGGGCCTCTCCTTATTGTGTCATACTCCGATAAAATGTGTAGAGGATCCTTTTTCTTTTCCCATCTGTTCAGGAAGGATTGGTAAAGAGTGCCCGAATTAGCTATGGAATTTGCCGCAAGTGCTCTGAACCAAGTTCTTACTTCACCTGTTAAACTTTGGACAAAAATTTTCATTCTCACATCATCATCGTCTATTTCATAGTTTTCAAAGTAATCTTGCATTTTCTTGGTATGCTGTAAGGCATTGTATGTATTGGTTCCATCAAAATAAGTGATCTTACTTTGGTAGTCCTGAGGCATAGCCCCAGGATTAGCAGGTAACTGAAGGGGGGCATAACGATTAGCCATATTTGCAGGGATCAATGGGACAACAGGTAGAAGGGAAACAACTGGAACAACAGGGACAACAATAGCAGTTTGTGTATTGGGTGGAGGTGTGAATAGTATGTTTTGGGAAGTGGATGAGGAAGAGGGGGAAGACTGGGTTATGTGAGGATGAACCGATGGTTTAGCAGGGGTTGGGATATAAATTTGCTGAACTGCCTCAGGGCTGGAATCAGCAAATTCTTCTGGTTCCTTTTGGTTCCTAAGAGTCTTGGGAATAAAATTAGGATTATCGAAAACAGGTGGAGGATTTCGGTCAGGATTTGACCTGGTATGCCTAGTTCTCTTTTTAGGAGCCAGCTTCCGAACTTGTTTTTGGTATTTTTAAGAATATTTTCCAAATCGTTAAGGAACTGCTCAAATTTTGGAACTGCTATCTAAAGCAAACAGCAGTTGAAAAATTCGTTCTGTCCCCAGTGGAGTCGCCAATTATGTTAACACTCAGGTTGTCCCCTTTGACTCCTAAGGGAATACGGCCGAGGTAACCACTAACCAATCTTTTGGCCACAGGTCCTAGCCTATCTGTAACCAGAGAGGGCTCTCTCTTTCTATTTTAACTTTGTTTTGATGATGTTTTAGGCTAGCTATGATGCACAAGGTTTTGTTTTGAATTTTGCTGCATGATGATTTCAGTCAGAACAGGGATATTTTTGCAGGGTGATCTAGGCCATTGGACATGGAGTCCGTGAAGTTTAATTTCTTGGTATGTCTGTCTTGAAACAACTGTGATGCTATAGAGCCAGATAAGTGTCTATGGAATAATTCTTTAAATACGTAATTGGATGGGATGGAATCAGGGCGTGAAAGGCAACTAAGGATCTTTCAGTAAGCTGATATGGGGAACAGTGGGAACATTACTTAGGAGCATTGAAGAATGCCTGAATAACATTCATATTTATAGAACCAATACAAACATGAGCAATTAAGAATTCATGTCCATGATTAATTATGAAGAAAACGTATTCAACAATAGGGATTGAGCACAGGGTGTAATCAAACATTTCCTATACTGCTCTTTTTCTCTATTGTTAGACTAGTGAAACATGCATATGATTTAAGCAGACATAAGAAGACAAAACATAGTTTAGGATAACTTATTGTTCCATTAGACAGCACAGGAATTCTGTAACAGCACGCAGAGCATCATTGAGACATCAAACATTCAGGAGATAATGAACTTTTCCAGCCTTTTGCATTAGATCATCTGAAAATATACAATATATTGTCTCAGAGAGAAAATCACCAACCCCAAATACGTTGCAAGGGGAGGTATATATACAAAATTTAGATACAAAAATATCTAGCCGATGAATTAATGGCTCATAAATACTATGCCAACTCCTGAAGAATTACAACTGAGTAAATGCTGTAATAACTGCTTAGTGTATTAGCTGTCCAAAATTGTCAGAGAATTTTGACTTTGTGACCCATTGAGTCGGCTGGAGCCATATTGCCCAAATTTGCACGTTTCCTTTGCTTTAGCTTGCTGTCGTAGTATCATGCTGAGGCACCCTTTTTGGCTGCCTTGCATGCTATCCCGATTCTGTTTTTTGACTTTGGTTGAGCTGAAGCTGACTAGGACAGACCAGACCGAGATTATTGGGGAAAATTTTACAGCATTGCCTGCCACCAATCTTCCTTGGGCAGTTGGTGTCTTCGTACCTTTGTCAAGCTTTCATCTGCCTCTGTATACCTGTAAAAATTTGCTGGGACCTCAAATAGGTGATTAATCTCATGCTCAATGTAGAATAGATTTTCAAGCTTGTCATAGAGGCTCTGCCCTGATGGAGGTCCTGTTTCTTCAGAAGTACTGGCGGATACTGTGATCAGATTTTCGATAAAATTTGTCATCCTAGTGGCATATTGCTCACGGGTGAGCAGTATTCCTGTGCCGGTCAGTAGGTTGGGCAATCCTTTGTCTTGAAATGCTCCCATTTTAAGTTCGTATTCATCCACCTCAGCCTGCATTTCATGACATTTTCTCTCCACAGTTTGCACAAAATTTCTGAGGGTCAACACCTTTTTAACTGTTAGGACAACATCTATTCTGTTGATGATGTTTAGGGCTGCCAGCTCCTCCTTGGTCTGATTATTGAGGAAATGTATCATCCTGTTGGCCTGCTCAGGCCTATTCCCTAATGTTGTTTTGGCTTTCTGGCTTTCAACTTGTGCTTGGCCTATTAATTCCATCTGTTCGTGCACTGTTTTGATTGACTTCCATTGTCTGGTAAGGGAGTGGTCAATCCGGGCCCACAAAATCCTTTTTATTTCTGCCAGAGTATTTTCTAGTTTTAGTTCCTTCTCTAAGGCCTTTATTTTGTCCTTTAGGGCCTTAATCTCTCTGGTCTGCTCTGCTACTGTCATCTTGGATTTGTCATACTTAGCTTCCAGCTCTGCCAATTTCTCCTTGGCTTGTTTGATCTCTGTCGCCTGAAGCTCCAGCTCTTTGATAACTTTTGTCAATTCATCCATGTTTAAGCTGGACTCAGGAGCTGTTGTTGTTGCTGCTGCCGCATCTGTTGTTGTTGTAGCCATTGCAGGGGTCGCTGCTGCCTCTGTAGTTGTGGCAGTGGTTGGGGCAGTCTGAGGAGGTTGGGAGGTTGATTCTCCCTGTTTGTCTTGGAGTGCCCTTTCTAGCTCCCTTTCCAGATCAATCACTCTTTGATTCAGCTGCATTATTAGGTCCAATTGATCCTCAGATTCCTTTTCTTTCTGCAATTCTGTTGTTTGGGGGTGCTCAGTAGGAAGAAATTACAGTCTCTTCTTCGATGCAGCAATATCATCCTCTTTCTTTTTCATAAGGGCCCTCATACCCTTAGGATCCTTAGGATCATGTCCTAAGTCCACAATGATGTCCTCCAGTGTTTTGATCCTGTTGTCCTTGGCCGTGGAGGACATTCTCTCCACGTCTAGCTGAGTGTTGGTGTTCTTCAGAGATTCCCTTAATTCATGGGCCATTGTGGCCCTGTCTACCAGTGTGGCATAGACCATTTCCCCTGTTTTCTTATGCAGTGCTATCTGATCCATGGGGTGAATGTCTTTTGCCATGACTTCTAACTTTGTTTTGACAAAATCTGCAGCTGAGTGAGGTTGCGGTATCTTAGGTTTAAAATGGTTGAGGATTATCTTTTCCTCTTGGATATCATATACTGACATTAGCCTCTCTTGTTTAGTCGGTGTTTCCTTGAGAAATTGTTTGCATACCCACACTCTTAATAGCTCATTTTGCGCCTTAATTTCTTTGAAGGAGGCCTTGGTGGTGGATGGCTTCTTGCTCTGCTGAGTGGAGGAGGACACCACCATGCCAAGTTGTACTCCTTGCTCTTGTTGAAAAGAGCTTGTGGCTGTCTGCTGGCTGTCTTCTCTTTCTTTCCTTGGGCTCTCAAGGATCTCCTCGCTAATTTCTTCTATGACCGGAGAATCAACCCTTTGTCTTTTGGCTTCGGGTTGCTGAGTAGATCCACTAGCAGGTGTGGACTCCTCTCAGTCTCGTTTCTTGCCCCTTTCCTCATGTGTAGGGGTTTGCAAGGCAGGCACTGTTGGTGCCTTTGTTTGTGGTGGAGGGGTTTGCTCTTGCTGCTGCCCAATTGAGGAGGCAGGTTTTTCTGTCACTACTTCTTTTTCTGCACCCATTATCCCCTTGCCTTTTTCTGTACCTAATGCTGATGTAGATGGCCCCTGGGTGACTGGTGCGGTTGCAGCAGTGGAGGTACCTTCTCCAATTGGATGCGGCTGCTTGAAAGTTACCTGCTGCACATAATCTAAGTCAAGAGTTTTTTATAAATCCTTGACATTTCTTTCCATTATTTATTCTTGAGTTAGTTCCTCAATTAATGTTCCTTGCAACCATTCATCTTGGTTGGCATACTGCTCAATTTGTGGATATTTACAGTGCTCATACCCTAGCAGCCTGTATTTGACTCTTCTAGCACTGATGAAGCCTTCGGGGTCATAAGGGACCCACCAGAAGCTTCTCTTTAGTTTGTATTTATCTCTGAGAATTTGATCAGCCTCTTGCCAACCCTCTTTCTTATTCATGATAAAGGGGCCCATATGGTCTTTGAACTTGAGATGGGCTTTCTTCTTGGCACTATGAAAGTGGGTGAGGTCAGAGTTAATGAGTTGCCTATAGTATTCCAAGGCGAACATTCTCATTGGTACATATCTTGGGAGCCTATATGGACAGAGCTCACAGCCATAGATTCTGATGACTGTATGGTTTTGGTATAGGTACCAATCACCTATTTTATAGTTCTTGGACAGCTGCAAAGTCTTCTGGATCTCAAATGACAGTCTGGGAGGAGGGGATCTCATCAATAGGCAAGAGACCGGGTAAACAAATTGGTCAATAAATTCACAGTAAGAATATGGTGAATCTTGGACTTGGTGGAAAACTGATGACCAGAAGATGACAGACCTCCTCTCTCCCCTAGAATCCAGTTTCTTGATAGGGCATTGAAAAACCTCAGACTGATAATACATGAACAAGTGATAGATATATGATGAATATTTGAACACACCCTCCCTATCCACTCTCAAGAGCTGGTCACGTATTTTTTTGGCTAAAAACTTGGCAAAGTTATATTTGTAAGCAGGAGGCTGGCCTGGGCTGTAAGTAGCTAATAATACCAGCACTATATCATCAATGTGCTCACTAGTTTTGTATCCCAACACATATGAGATCATGTCAACTAGGAGCTTGCCCACATCAGTGAAATGGGCATACAAGAAAGGAGGTGGCCCTGTAGGCTGGCGGTCTGCCCTCATGAATGTCTTGGTGACCTTCTCAATGTCAGCAGTGGAAATTTTGGCGCCCGCATCCAGTAAATAGTTCATGGAGAAGGGAAACAGCAGCTGAGTTTGCTTGAAGTTGAGCATTTGGTTGATGGAGTCAGGATTGATGTGGAAGAGTATGCTCTCAGATGGAGACTTTATAGTTCTCTGAGTTGGATCATAATTCTCAGCACATAAGCGGATGATTTCTGGAAAAATATTAACAGATGGAAGGAAATAGTAAGGAAGATTGGACTCCCATATCCCATATGTGTCATTGTTGCTCAAATAGCTGTCTCTCAATTGGTGAAAGGTCTGTAAATGGTTCCTATCAGCCACAAGGTCTTGGATGAGGTAATCTCTGTCAGCAAGAGGCATGGCCTCAAGCTCCTTGTTTGGTGGATTCATAGGAGCAACACTGAGAGCTGATGGTGTAGCCATTGTATAACTTTCAGGTGTTATCTTTAGAATGCAGCTTCTGAGTGTAACAGGCTAAAGATGACAGCTTATGAGGATTTGAAGAGGAGTGGCAGAATGATTGTAGCTAAACTGAAAATCTTCAATGTTTTATGGCTGTATTGAAAGGACAATTTACAGAGTTTGATTTGAGCTTCAGTTTCTCTTGGTGAACTCTTAGAATTTGTAGACAGTGAGGGCAATTGCAGATGAGAAAAAGGATTGCAGCTTAGAATAGTGAGAGCTTGAACCAAAACTCGGCAAAAGGGAACAATGCCGGGCAGGCGTGAGAGTTTAGCGTGCGTTTAAGCCCAAAACGACTGTGTAACAGTGAAACTTGAAAAGAGGGTGCTTAAGATCTTTTTAGGCTAATCATTAACAGGCCAACATCATTAATTTAGGAGTTCCTTAGGCAATTCAGTGGAAAATTTGTAGAGAATGGGAAGAATCACGGCAAATGGGTTGGATTTGGCGAAATACCTGGATAAACTAGCGCCGAGGGCTGCCGAATTGACTGGAAGACGGAGAATGTCGTTGAATTTGCAGGTGGCGGCGTCCGAATCGTTTAAATTCGAAATATGGAGGCAATTTGGCATAAACGAGCAGAACAACGCACTCGAACTTTGCAATGAAAATGACCCAAAACGGTCCATTTCCGCGTTTTTAACGATAAATTTGGCGCATATGGCTTTTTGGCGCTTTCCCGCGATGACGTCAGCATGACGTCATCAGCGGGCCCCGGGTACAGATGGTGACGTGGATGCTGACTGGGATGACAGCGTGGCGGGACACGGTGGAGGCATGCGGAGGTGGCAAGACAGCGTGGAGGGCGACGTGGCACAGTGGCGGGGGCCTCGGGCGTGACATCACAGTGACGAGGGGCTGACGTAACGGGGGTGGTGGTTAGCGGGAGGTGGTTTCCAGTTTCCCCGCACCGCCTTTGGGGGAAGGTGGTTTCGGGGGGGAGGGCTCCGAACAACCCCGGCTGCCGACACGTGGCCCATGTACGGGGGCAAAACCGCCCGCTCCCCGGAGGTTAAAGATCGGCAGATCCGTGGCCCAGATCACCCACCCACCGTTGGATCAGGCGCGGCGGGAGATCGACGGTTGGCGGGCGCTCCGACGCGGCGTGCAGGTTTGGGGCGGGACCCGCCCATTATTTAAATAATATTTCATTGTTTCGGGTTTCAAACTTTGGTTCGGGGTGCGTTTTTGCGCCATAATGTTTAATAAAAAACATGAAAACCTTTTAACATTCGAACATTAGGGTTTTAACAGCGGGGGTAATGTTTTCAAGGGTTTAGGTGGGTAAGGGTTTAGTCATAGGCTATTAATCTTAACCAGGGGTTAGATTAATTCCAAGGTAAGGGTTGACTATAGTCCCAGATGGGCTAAGGTCTCCCATGACATGTTATTTAGCTATAATGCCAAAAAGGGGGAATATTTACATATTTTTTGGGTTTTTGCATAAAATGCTATAATAGTAGGGGGGGGGGGGGCACTTAGGGAGCTATATAGTAAGTTTAGAAATTAATATGGATTTGGGATGTGAAAGAAGAATAGAGAGCTAATTTTAAGGAGTAAACTTAGATTTAGAAGCAGATGAGAGTGAGAAATGAATTTAGGCAAGAAATGTGGCTTCTTTTCGGAGAAGAAGGTGAGAACATGACATGAATTTCACAAATGAGAAATGCAAGGAGGACTGTTTAGGCAGATCCTACAGTCCTCTAGGGGATGTTAGTAAGAAAGCTTTTGAAGGGAATGAGGGAAGTTAGACATGCTTGATGGTTTGCCACATAGATCATTGTTCTTGCCTTTCTCCTATTGGTGAGACCAGATATGATTTTCCATATATCATGTGTTTAGATCTTGTTTTCTGCAACCTCCAACTGCCTACGCTACCTAATAGGCCTAACATTTTTTCTTCTTTTGGATGGGTGCAGTTAGCCTTGCAAACCCTGATAATCCTCTTTTCTTTTTGCTGCCCTCCTATCTAAGTCTACCCTTATGTCTTCCAAGGGCCCAGATTAAGCAGTTGGGCTCCTTCCTTTCTCTATTCAACTAGTCATCTGCCAAGCTTGAACTGTTTGAGCAAGTATTCTCTCTCTAGTCTAGAACAGGCAATTTAAAACATGGTATGACCCAACTTTAACTGTTGGACCATCCATCAAGATAGCAGTGACATTTTAGCTAGCCACTTTCATGGTCTTTCTTTGGGGTTCATTTCTAGCCAGTTCATTTTTTTGCCTTTTGATTATTCTTTTAAGGCATACCCTCTTTACATTTTTTAACTGTCTGTTTCTTTCACAAAAATGGAACCTTTGTATCATGGAAGATGAACATTTTTGGCACTTCCACTGTCAATCATGAAAAATGAAAACCTATTGGTATAGGAGGCTAACACCTATACATATTGTTGAAGTCTTGTTACATCTGAGCCCAGGTGGTGATACCGTCCCAAGGTAAATCGATGAACAAGCTAAAGATGCATCTTTGAGAGTGGATGGGAACAATTTCAACTTCTGATCATCAGAGGTGTAATCATAAGTTCTACATATGACAATAAACTCAAAAAAAAAAAAATCTGGGTCTTCTCAGGTCAGGCCACAGAAGTGAGGAAGAGCATAGTGGCTTATGTTTTTCATCCTAGCATCCCCATTCATTTCTCTGATGGGAAAAGAACCCTCATCTCTATTCTTAGATCCTTCTTTGTCTCCAATATCATTCCTATTTTCATGCATGGTGTAAGTTGGTGGAATGGTCTCTTATTTTTCCCAGATAAGCTCTTCAAAAATCTCTGGTTGTTCGCCTAATAGGTCCTCTAGCTCACAACCACCGAAGAAGAGGGAAGGCTGGTTGTTTGATGTGGTGGGAGTATTTGGAAAAAATTTCCCTAAGTTGTATCTACTCCTATGAGGCATGAAAGGAGTTTTTTTTTTTCTTTAGGGTTTTTTTTAGAACTTCTTGCATAATGGAAAGAAAGAAAAACCAAATTGCAACTACTTTCTGAATGGAACTAACTGCAGAAATGGAAAGAAGAAAAAACCAGATTGCAACTGTCTAGTGAATGGAACTATTTTCAAAATGAGAAGAAATAAGGAAAGAAGAAAGAAAGAAAGAAATCACATCTACTAAGACACCTCCCAGTAATGGCACGAAAAAGTGATGAGTGCCACTATTGCAGCAAGAAATTTGCAACTCCTGGGGCTACCAACTTTACTTCATCAACCCGGGGTTTGTACAAACTTGGAGGTTATAGTGTTGTAAACACAAATAGATGTAATGGTCTACTCTTGTCACTTTTCAACTTGGGTGATAGACCACTATGGTTTCTTAAACTAGTCTTCGATTGACTAGAAGAAGTTTTACTACGAAATATAGAAGGGAAAATTATCCTTAATGAAAGAAAAGGAATGTTGCCTACTTTAAGGAATGAAAGACTGAATTGGAAGATGCTTGTAGAGTGACATGAAATGCTTTAGCTACTCATTGTCACCTTTTCCTTGCAAAAGAAACCTAACTTATCCTCATTTATAACATGTGATGATCTACTCTAACTAAGAATGGAATCTTATCTAAGAAGTATTATAGTTGTTGTATGCATGTGCTAATTTAGAAATTTTAGAAAAAACTCTTTTTTGATGTTTTCATTTTATGTATGCAAATCCTAATCTTTACTTGTTCTTTGGTAGGGGAGACAAGTATGGAGGAAGAGTTCTAGACTGGTCTTCAGGGTATGGAATCCAAGTGGAGGCCTAATCCAAGCTTAACTAACAATTTTGCTAAATGCGGGCTCAAAATAGGCTGCTATAGGATTTCTTGTAGTACTACTACATGATGTCCTAGTTCTACTACAGGATGCCCTATTTTACTACAAGAAACAGGTCGAAAGCTTAGGAGATGGTAGGGAAGGTGAAATCAAGTGTGGGAAAGGTATATGATGGGGAAAATAAGGCATGGAGGAGGTGAACACTATCCAGGGCTCAATCAAATACTTCAACATGGTTGGATTTTCGCAAAGTAAATGGCAATTTTGCTTACAAAACAAGAATTCGAATTTAGGGTTTATTGGAATTTTGAAACATGGGTGGATAAGGCTTGGGTGTGTCGACATTATGATATAGGTGTTGTCCTTGATGGAAACTCACTCAGATGACAGTTCACTATGCAGCAAGTCAACAAAAAAGGATTACAGATTAGACTCCAAAGAATGAAGAAAGAGAGGTATACGCAGGTTCACCTTGTCCAAGAAGCGTATACACACGAGTTAATAGAAAAAAAGGAGCGTATAACATATACACACACTTTCACAAGAGGAAAAGCACGTACATGTTGGAAAACCAAGTTTTTGGTCCAAGGTATTTTGATCGAAGATAATGATCCAAGGTATTTGGTCCAAGGTATTGAGAAAGGCCTAAGAGTATATAAGGAGGAGAAGATCATTAGGCAAAGAGTGCCAGCGATAATATTCTAAGGAATACTTCTATCTGAAGTATATTTTATGTTGCAGGGTTGTGTTTGGGATTGGATCTAAAATATTTATGTGCACCTTGAGTTCAATGTTGGATCTGGATCATGAGACATGAAATAACTTATTCTTGAATGACCAGATATTGGTTGAGACTAGATCTGATTTTTTGCACCTATTTTACTCGTTATCTATCAAGATCTGGATTTTTCTGAAGTCTAAAATTGCCGCAAAGTTCTAAGTCATTATTTGCAGATCTGTACGCAAGTTTTGTCAGGCGGTATAAATGCAATATTTAAACCAACAATTCGTTTGTCAATCTAGGTAAGTAAACTTAGAGGCATAGCACAATATATGCCAAAATACGACCTCAGGGATCTGTTAAATAAAAACCAAACTCTTGCAAGAAATTCAAAAGGAGCATCATTCAGGAAAAATAAACAAGACTCTTTAAAGCAAAGTAAACACACTTCGGGAATCTACTTCTGGCTCCTCTTCTGGGTTGAGTTGACTCCTGCAGTAAGTCTTCCTCAATTGTCCAGGGGACAAGGGAATGTAGGCCCCATTCAAAAGAAATTGATTCAAGAAATAAAGAATGTGAAACCTCTTAAAACATTATTGCTATGTTGCAAACATGAATTCAAACTAGAAATCACACAACAACTTCATTCCAACTAATCTAAGGAAATAATTGAATGATTTAAGAAGAAACAAAATAATAATCCACTACTTCTCCTAAAGAAAATTTAGTACTTCAGTTGTAAGAGAAATATGCAATAAGAACCAATATATAATTCATGTTGTTTACCCTAATCTTATTAAATACTTATAATATATGCAACATTTAATTATAATGAAGAATTATGTGAGCATTTTGTCAACAAGATTCACAATCTTTCCTTATGCTGATCTGAGCATCTACTTGCAAAAGTGCAGGAATAAATGCTTTGCTGCAATAGTGCAGGAATAAATGTTTTCCTGCAACAGTGCAGGAATAAATGTTTTTCTGCAAAAGTGCAAGAATAAATGTTTTTCATCAAAAGTGCAGGAATCTGTCTCATAGAATATTCAAAGGAAATTATGAGTATATGTTAAGTTAAGTTAACCAGAATTATTGCTCCGTAATTATTTTACCATTGCGTTATGGAAATAAACTTTGTTATGCAGCAATGAGATCAGGGTAGATCTTTGTAAGAATAAATAAGAGACGCAGTTAAAACATTCATTGTTTACTTTAGTTCAATGTTTATGAAAATACATCCAAAATAATTGATATTAAACTTAAATAACCACAACAGTAAAATAAAGCTTTTGGAATGAAATTGAAAATGAAATGACTGAAAGAAGAGCTATGAAATGAAATTGTGAAATTATCTAAGATCACACTCACACCAAGCAAACTAAAATGCAGCAAATGAAAGTTAAGAGGTTTTGGGAAATGGACTGGCTGGTGTGCCCAACCATCCACCTTGTTGTCCGTGAAGCAATTTAAATCAAAATATTAGAACATTATAGAGAAACAAAATTAGTCGGAAGTGATTGCCAAATAAACTCATTTCAAAGTAGAAACCAGAATTCAGAATTTAATGCCAAGGAAATTCATTTCAGAAGTCTTGTTACAGATTCATTAAATAATGCAGCGCTGGCTCCAATGGTCCCCTCCAGGGATCATCCCACTGGTGCGCAGCTCCTCCTTCCCTACACTGAAATATCTAATTCCATGTTCTGCAAATGAAGTACAATTTACAAACTACAAACTACCATCCTCCACCACCTACGTAGCTCCTCTCTTTATATTGCTTTTTTACATGATAGTTTCTTTAGCAAATAACACGGGGATTGAATTCCAACTGATATTCATCAATAGAATATTAGTAAACCATTTACCCATTGAAGGAATGAAGATCTGGCATGAATTTCCCAAGTCTGGCCGTTTTCTACACTTCTCTGGAAAAATCGGTTTTTTAACAAAATGACTCCAAAGAATTTTATGTATCTCAATCATTACGAATTTCGGAAAATTGTTTGGAATAAATCTAGATTACTATATTTTCAACAATAAACTCTCTCATAACTTTTTGGTTCATATCCATTGCCTCGAAAATCATGCCTAAAAATGACTATTTGAAATCTAAGATGCTAAAATTCTAGAAAAATAGTCTATTTTTAGAAAACTTCCTCAAAGACCATTATGTAAGTTTTAGGCCATTAAGAATTTTAGAAATCGGTTTGAGGCTTTGTCGATTTGCTATACTGGGACCAAAACCCATGTTCTAGAATTTCTTCATTCATCTTCACGTGCATGGAAAACGAGGTAGAAGTTGGTAGTTTTAAGACTGCTGCGAATTTGGGGCTGAGGCATTAATTATTGCCTAAACATAAATCCGTACGACCTGGGTGTATATTAGCCTATGTGGAAGTGTTCAAACAGCACTTTGAACAAAAAATTCTTTCATATTTCACTATAGATGTGTCAATATATGAAAGCCCCAAATTAGTGCAGGCATGTTGGTGCAAGCAGAGCTGGTGTAGGAATGTTGTGCAAGCACAACTGGTATAGGAACTACTACTACAGGAATGTTAACACCTGCCACAAAAGAGCCTGACATTAATGACATTTTCACATTAAATTAACAAAACAAGAAGAGTTCATAGATCAACAACTGTCAGCTCTAAATGCCTCTAAATGATAACTTAATAATGCGTAAAACGAATAATAATGATTATAGACACTTAGTACAGACATAAAATTATTCAGGTAAATCATGAAAATTTGGACAAAATGGAGGCTCAACACTCCCCCACGCTGACCTTCTTGCATGTCCTCATGGAAGCCAAATCATAGGACCATAAAAGCATGGAAGAAGGCATGAGAAATGTTTTAAAGATCAAATTATGATTTCCAACAAAAGTGTCAGCAAATCTTAGCAAGGAAATATGAAGATATCATGGTATGTCATCATTTAAAGTATTCATCAAGTCTGCAACATTTTTATTACTGTGACAACCAAAACCATGTTACAACACTTATGAAAGTATCGAGCATAGGAATGATAAAGTTAAAACAAGATCAAGTATAGGAAAGTAATGCTTTGTACCATAAATTATGGAAAAAGAATAGTGCACCTTTATGATAGACATCACATACCTATTATCCTGTTTCAATTGAATTCCGTGCCTGTCATAGATTTCAGAGCTCTTATTTTTGTCTAGAGTCTTATTAACAATCATGATAAAAATCAAATCTTTGTTGAAAAGGCGCAATTTCAAGAAAATTACCATAAGATTCCTTCACCTAATACAACAATCTTGTACCTAGGTCACATAGTGCTTATTTAGAGGTAGCCACAATCAATACACATTATTGTCAATCAATCACCTGGTGAGTAATCATCGCTGAGTAATTCATCACTCTAAATACCATAAAAATTGAGTGAGTTATGATACCAGAAAAAAGGGAGATAAAAATATAACAAAACGACACCTTCCTGGACCAATCAACAAATTGAACACTCTAAATTTATTGTCATGCAGATGTGAAAGTAAATTTCTCCTTAATCCAGTACAAAGAATTACCTTCACTAAGGGTACCACATCATTAAAGATTCCTAATTTTTGAAAGATAGAACTCAAATCATCTTAAAACCATTATCCAAGAAATAAAATGATGAGTTTTAGGGAAAGATAAAGATAACCAAGTAAATCATAGTATGCAATTAACTTTAATACCACAGACATGGCCCTACTGCTCGCAGGTGTTTATAACCTCGGCAGGGATGTCTTTTAACCTAGTGAAATGCTTGTGTCCCACTTACTAGATATAGATTCAGAGTTATCTTATTTAATTTTAAAAATTAGATGAAGGCCATTGTCCTGGCTTGGTAACTAGCTAATGGCAGTGCCACTCACAAGAAATAACATGGATGAACAGGTTGGCTCGTGATGAGACCTCCTATCTTCCAGCTTTTCAACTGAAAGCCATTACTCTAGCTTGGTGACCAGCAACAGTAATGTCATGCATGTTAGGTCTCATGATCATGGTAGGTTGGCTCATCACGAGACCTCCTATCCTCCCCTAAATATTTTATAAATTCTGATTGTGATTAACCTTAAAGGTTACTTAATAAGTGGGGAGACAGATCTACTCCTTAAGAGTACGGGATGGCGTGAAAAGTTTTTAATGACTAATCATTACTGGCTAGTTCCTCTACCTTAAAGAATTATTAAAAATATCCTAGATAATGACTAAAAGATTCTTTAAGTTAATAATGTTAGCATTCTCATGAATAGCTTATTATGATCTTTACAAGAGTGGTCCACCACAGGGGGCTCTCCAATAGTACCTTTTTAGAGAAACTGAAAATATATATCTCATATGACAACTTCTTTAGAGTGGTTAATCTATTGGCATTATGATTCTGGTATGGCTCTATGTTACAGGTGTTACAGGTGTTGTACTTGATGGCAACTCACTCAAGTGGCAATACTCTGTTCAGGCTCTCAAAATGATGGAAATTAAGAGGTTCGCAGGTGAATGGTTCAAAAGGTGCGGACCCGCAGGTTCTGCGTTGAGGAGGTGCGGTCATACCCGCAGGTTATCCGTTCAGAAGGTGTGGTCCCCCAGTTCACTCACTTCAAGGCAGAGAAGCGCGCTCACGTGGGGTTTCTTATGTTTGGCCCGTGGTATTTAGCCCACCGTTCTTGATCCTATGGTTTTGGCCCGTGGTATAGGATCTAATTTAGCCCCAGTTTGGATCCCTTGTATTGGTTATTGATGGTTTTGTCCCATGGTGTGGATAAGGGCTTGACTATAAATAGGGAAGGAGATCACTTGGCCAATGTATCTTTGCAAATTGAATATCTTAAGATCTGAAATATTGGGTTATCGGTTTAAAAAGCTTGATCTATATAAAAGTGAAGTTGAAAGTGAATCTATTAAGTTGTGATCTCTCGGGCGCATGATCAGATCTGTGTATCTGACTGTCAGAGGCACTTTGGTGGATCATTTAATTGGGTCCTAATCAGAGGTACGCAGACGATTCACTGTGAAAGTGCGGGCGCACGCAGCAGAGCGAAAGTCCCGGTGCGGAGGAACGCAGGTGATACACAGTGAAAGTGCGAGGGTACGCAGCGAAGGCAAAGTCCCAGTGCGGAAGTACGCGGCGTGATAGAGGTTCAGGTGCGGAAGAACAGTAAAGGTACGCGGCGTGGCAGAGGTTCAGGTGCGGAGGCACAGTGAAAGTACGCGGCGCTACAGAAGCCGCAGGTGCGTAGATACGCGGCGCGATAGAAGCCGAGGGTGCGTGGCCACAGTAGTAGTACGCGGCGTGATTGAAGGAACAGTGCGTGGGTACGCGGTGCAGCGGAAGGCTCTCTGCGGGGATACGCAGAGACGCAGAAGGTGAAGTGCGAAGCCACGCAGCCCAGATAAAGATAAATTGCGAATCTGTCTTAAAACATTTGTTGGTCATCTTTTATTTATTGCTGCAGAGTTCTGGGTTTATATTTCTGGTACTATCTTTCTGTTTACAACATTCTGAGAAGTTGGGTGATTCTTGGTTGATTGTATAAGGAGTTTGGGCAATTTGCATGTACTTGATGATTATTTGATATTCTTGGATCCAGTTTGAAAATTTATGAAAAGTGGTCCTTGAAGGAAAAGAAGTAGGGGGTTGTAGCTCCCTTCCAGGAGAGACTGGAAAACGAGAGAGAGTTGTAGCTCTCTGCAGGTTGCAGCCTGCGTACTGGTAAAGGACTGCACCAGTACAAAATCATTGTAAAAGGAGTTTCTAATTGAAAGAAGATAGAGACATATTGCAAAGGTGGTTTTCACCCACATTGGGTTTCCACCTTATATCTGGTGTTCTTTGGTGTGACTATCTATTTTTCTTGTTCATGCTCATTATTTTATGGTACTGACATACAAGAATAATTCAAAGTATAAATAAGGAAGATTTATTAAAAGAACTTGATAATACTGATTCACCCCCCTCTCAGTATTATTCCAACAATTGGTATCAAAGCCAAATTCTTCAGAGAAGCTTGATCGCTTGAAGGAAGATCATTCATCATGAGCAACTACGAGAGGAAGCATCAATCAGGCCACCAATTTTTGATGGGACAAACTTCATTATTGGAAGGTAAGAGTTACTGCCTATCTTTAATCTCTTGGTACAGAAGTTTGGGATATCATAGATAAGGCTACACTTTTCCTTCAGCTACTCCTACAGATCCGGCCGAGAAGAGAAGAAATATGAAACAAATGCTAAAGTAGTCAATACTCTGTTGGGATGCTTATCTCAAATAGAATTCATGAAGGTTATGCAATATAAATCCGCAAAAGAAATATGGGACAAGATTGTCTTGAGCTACGAAGGAGATGAACAGGTAAAGTGTGCTAAACTTCAAACCCTCAGGATTCGGTATGAGAATATCAGAATGCATAATGATGAAAGTGTCGCTAACTATTTCCTTCAGGTAGACGAGATTGTTAATTGCATGAAAAACTTGGGTGAAGAAATAAAAGAGGCTATTGTGGTTGGAAAAGTTCTAAGATCATTGTCCCCCAAGTTTGAATCTAAAGTTTCTGCAATAGAAGAAAAGGAAAATCTACGAACTCTTACTATGTCTCAGCTACACGGAGTTCTAACTGCTTATGAAATGAGAAAAGGATGTCATCAGACAGGAGAGAGGCTACTTTCAAGGTTTTAGGCAAAGGAGACTACTATGAAGCAAGTCACGTGCCAGAAGAAGAAGAAGAATCAAATTTTGTCAGAAATCTTCAACGGGGAACTGGAAGGTTCAGAGGTAAGTTACCTTTTAAATGTTTTGCTTGTGGAAGAGTAGGTCATTATGCTACGAAATGTCCTCATAAGGATAAGATTGACAAAGGAAAGGAACCTGCTAGATGGAACAAGAAACATAGTGCAAATAAGAAAAGCTACTACACTCATGAAGATAGTGATGGTCTATCAAATAGTGATGAAGAAGAACGAGGTAATGACTATAAACTTTTAATGGCATTTGAAGATGATGATTACATGGATGCTATAGATGTGGATATTTTTTATGAAGAAATTTCTAGACTCAAGACATGTATAGAAGAAAAGAATATGATCATTGATACTCTACAATTTCAAATTGATGAAAAAGAAAAATATCTTGAAAATTTAGAAGGTGAAATTGTTGGTCTTAGAAAAGAGATTGAGAAAACAAAGGCTATTAATCTTAAGTTTGTCAAAGGATCTGAAACTCTGGATGAGATCATCAATGTACAACGTTCTCCACTAAACAAGACAGGTCTGGGGTATAATGGAGAAACTTCTCAAACATCCACCTCAAAGAGTTATCTTGATGCAGCAAGAAGGAATGAGAAAAAGCACAATGGAGATCACCAGGTAAAGCAGGGACGAATTACATCAAGAACAAACAAAGACTATCAGGTAAACCAGGGGCAATCCGTCTTAAGGATGAACAAAAGCTACAACCAGCCACAGGTAAAATCCTCTCAATTTGCTTCAAGAATGGATGACAATAGAAATTACAATCATTTGGCCGGTAGATTTGATAACCGCAAAAGTTTCTTCAATGGACAATGCTTCTCTTGCCATAACTTTGGTCACAAAGTAGCTCAATGTGTTGCATATAAAACAATCATGACTAGAGAAGCTCCAAAAACAAAGAAGTATGACTGGGATTACAAAAAGGACCTATAACAACTTTTCGACTCTTGAAATGAAGTTGAATGTTCTATTTGCAATAACTTTGGTCATGAAGATTCTGAATGCAGGAGCAGGTTTCAGTAGACAAAGGAACAAGCCTCAAGCACCAAAACATGGAGAATAAAGGAACCACAAACAGAAAGATGTGGGATAGCTTTTATGCAGAGGGACAAGAAAAATC